>OX328011.1:46269944-46479944 GCA_946811545.1 Netelia fuscicornis | reverse complement strand
TTCGTTGAAATCGAACGTAGTCCAATAACAATAATACAAGAATAATAGTAATAACAATTAACATTAGCACTATCGACCGACTGATGTAAAAAACGTTTTTGATTCTAACCATAAAAAAAGAAAACCAAAAAAAGAAGATCGCCGACACAAAAAACTTGGCACGTATCTACTCGCTTGTGTCTAGCGTAAATATCTGCCGAAAATATGAAGAGATTTGGAAGATCGTCAACAATTTTACGAGACGTCGCGACGAAAATCTCGGAATGGCAGAGAATCGTTTTAGCGTCAAAACTTTCCTTAACGTTTCTATGCACACGTACAATATACATACATATATATCGATCACACGAGAGGATGATGCGAGGCAAATCTCTTGCGCAAAAAACAGATTTTCTCAGACGTCGCTGGCGGAAAAATATGTTTTCGGGTGTGAGAAGCGTATGAAGGATTTGCTTAGAGCGTAAGAGAAAGAGAGACGGATTACAAAAACGCACGTGTACACCTGTTCCGTCTGTCCAACGGTAGGAAAACCGTCCGGAAACTAATTTTACGATTGGTCTGCGGTCGGTTCTGGCCCGCTTGTAGTTAAACGAAAAGCTCAGTTCTTCCTCCTCGTTCCCAACCCACTCTCTCTCGCCTCTCTCTCTCTCTCTCTCTCTCTCTCTCTCTCTCTCTCCCTCGTAATGCGTCATAGAGTGACGTGATATAAACGTGAAAAATTAATTAGCTGTGAAAAGTGTGAAGACACGCGGTGATGCACTCGATCGTGTACCAATGACGCGACAATCGATGAGCGAATCTTTTGGCAGCTTCTCATCATTCCCGTTTCTATATCGTTACTTACGATCTACCGTTATCTCCCGGCGCCCATGATTTTCTTCAATCCCACAAATCTCCCTGTGCCATTGCATTTCAATTTAGCTACAAATAATTATAAATTTATATATCAACTTTTTTACTGGATTTTAAATATTTTCTTGATCTTTTTTTCCTTCGTGTAAAATCGTTTATTCGAAATGTTATCACTTTCTGGCTCAAATATAAACATAGATAGAGATTTTACTCTAAACTACCCTAATCTTAGAGATTTTACCACCCATATAGTTTCGGGTGGTAAAATTTGTGGACGATTGAGAAAGTTTTATTATCAACGTGATTGGATAAACAGTCTCGATTATTTCTCGTTTGAAAAATATCGAGAGTCGATTGCGCGTTGAATTCGTAACACTGCCAACTCGTGGGTACCAGACGATGCGGGACTTCCGGTACACCTTCTATATCATTCTTGGTATTCGAATTTACTTACGCCCAACATACTTTATTATTAACGAGACTGTGTGGTCTGTATTGTAAATATAGCTTGCAGCCTAGTACAGAAAAAGATTTTGCAAACATTCTCGAATAGACGAGAAAAGAAAACACATGGAAAAACGCCAAGTGGAAGTGTGACGATTTTTCTTCGTCGTCTACGACGTCAATGCGATTTGCGTATACAAAAAGAGAAAAAAAAAACAAAAGAAAAAACAGAAGAAATTCGACCACGAATATACATTGGATTTCGCTACGTCACTAACGTGACTCGTGGCGACGTTTCGAAATTCGTTGATATTTTGTTTCCTCGCCTTCTTTTTTTGTTTCTCGTCCCCCGACCTACGCGAATGACTACGCCGACGACAAACGCTTTGAGATTTTTGCAAATCCCTTTTGTTTCTTTCAGCTTTACAATCGGCTTGTCTTTCGAAATACACATTCTTACTTTCTCTCTCTCTCTCTCTCTCTTTGTCTCTCTCTCTCTCTCTCTGTCTTCCTCCGTATTTCTCTCCCGCTGGCAAAATGATCGGCACGAGCATTTTATTGCTTCGCGTTCCCAGAAACCGATATTATTTCGACGCGAATTCTCGCTACGACATCACACGAAGAGAGAGAGGGAGAGAGATATAGAGAGAGAGGCCAGAGCTTAATATTAGTAGAGTTAGTCTTATTGAAAACCGCAATCCATGCCTTCTTGGGCATTTCGAGGATCTCTGCTCGCGCGCACCGTTAGTGACGCACGACCTCACTGTGACTATTTTAGTTTGGAAATAGAAACAGGTTTGAGCATATTTTAGTTTTAGTTTTTTTTTTTTTATACCCGGTGACCATGCGCGTAATTTTTACCGACGAAAATTATACTCTCTCGCTCTTTCTTTCTCCTCTCTTTATTTTCGTTCCCGAATATCACGAGGCTTTATAACGAATGGCAGTATGGTAATCGATGCAAATTCGAAACGATCGAATGAAGAGATCGTCAAAAATTGGAACCTTTTTTTTGTTGCTTATTTCGTTGATCATTTTCTTAGAAACGCTTGAATGGATTCATGGGAACGAGGGAAGAAAAAATTCGGAATTAAATTTATTTGAAATGCTCGTTAAATCTCGGTTTTTATTTTTATTTTGAACGCGTCTGACGAGCATCGAGATGATTGATCGATACTGATATTCAATACTGCGCGAGATCAAACTTTTGGAATATTTGTCATTGAATTTATAAACTAGAGTGGGAGAGAGAGAGAGAGAGAGAGAGAGAGAGAGAGAGAGAGAGAGAGAGAGAGAGGGAGAGAAAGAAAACCGATGTTCTTCCGGGAGGACGACTTTTATAAGTATTGACCGATCTCGACAACATCTCGAGCGACCGACAAAGAGATGGATTATCACGTGATTCTCGGTACCCCCTTGGAGGACAAAAAGGACCAAGATGTGCGAGCCGCGTTCTCGAGACTCGAGAGGGAAAGAGGGAAGAGAGAAAAAAAGTTTTCGCAAGAGCAAATCATCACACGGCTTGCGGAAGATCACGATTCCATGTAACAGCTTGCCTTTTGCTCCTCTCTGTTGCTTCGAGAGTTCGTCCGGTCCCTGAACTCCGAAGAACTTTTGGCTACACGTGGGGGCGAGGGGGAACGGGCGAGTTCGCCAACCGGACCAGTAAATGATCATTGCAGACTGGCAAATTTCTCTCCAGACTCTTTGGAGCTCGAGTACTGGAAAAATGTATTCGACCCGATGGTTTGTTCTTATTTAACGTCGCGGAACAAAAATATTAAAATTGGATTTCTTAAATAAAAATTGGTTTGTACTTTTTCTTCTAAACTCTCTACTTTTTATCTCTTCGGATTTGAAGGGGTTTTAGGATGTTAACTAATTATTATTGGGTTATAGGTGCGATCGATCGATCCTCTATTGATTCCCGTGATATATTAACCATAGGAGGGCGATGAAGAATTAAAGAGGGGAATATGGACCACCGCAATATTTGTTGCAACACGAACTACGGTAAAATGGGATTAAATTAATATTACGGGTAACTTTGGCAGTTTTTGAGTGCTAAAATATGGTTTAAATGTGTTTGCAGCGATGAAAAGTTCAAAAAGGTGAATGTTACCGTAAATTGCAATATATCGAGATTATAATAGTGATATTCTTGTTGCGCAGGAAATTTGCGATTCGATAACCTCCAAATGAAGCCTTTTTGCACGAAAAAAAATTTCGACCGTCAGCCGGTACCGATAGTCGATATTCGGATTTTACTTTCTGGACTTTGGGGGGTCGGGCGGGGGTCAACATTTGTTTTCCTCCAAAAAGGGTTTGTAGCATCAGTTCTGAATCGGAAATTTCCCGCGTAACACGAATATGATGAAATAAAGAGGTTTTGGAGCAACAAAATTTTGACCTCATCATCTGCGCGTTTTTTTGCAGCTCCTATGGGTCTCAAAAATCGCGATTTTCGAAGTGTCGCTACGGCCACAAATATTCAGCTATCCGGATGATACTCGGTGGGTTCTCAAGTGCTCGGCGAGTTCTCCAAAAAGTTATTCGTGAAATTTTCTGTCGGGCGAACGAGAGCAGAGATACGGCTTCGCGAAAAGTCGGTTTTTCCAGGGTTCGCGAATCCATCAATATTTTGATGTACTGTTTTCCGGTAAATTTTAATCATTTCTCAGGCTCTAAGAACCTGTCGACTGCAAATTTCCCGTACAATAAGAAAATCACGGTTTCCTTTTAGAATTTTGAGTTTTTATTGACCTTAAATGGATAAATCGCTATTTCGGTTTATATCCATTTTTTCAAAATGTATAAAAAATGTTGGAAAGGTTTGTGGGGCTTGACTTTCTTATCCATTTGCTAGCTAAACATCGCATAGTTCTATTGAAGAAAAAAAAGTTGCAATTTGGGATGTTAAACAAACTTACCTACACGAAATTTTCAAAAACTGTTCATAGTAACCTCGTTTGACGGTAGGTATCTACTATGAGAGTTCAAACTGCATTTTATGAGTATGAAATTTCTTCATAAAGATACTGTGTACGAAACCCTGAAGTACACATACCATTAAACTTTTGTTCACGTTAATTTTCCTGTGATACCGGTCCGTACTTTTTCAAAAGTTCTTCTCTAGCCGTGTATTATCAATCGCTTGAGTCAGATAACATGGGGCAGCTTTTAAATGACTTCGGTATGTCGAGGAATTGAGGTTGTTGCCGATAAGCTGGGGCAACGGACGACAAAGTTTCGATAACACTTGAAATATGGAGCTCAACCTTGAAATTACGAAACTAATTAAATGCGATGGAATTATATATTTTTCAACATCGCATTTTGACGTAAGCCCTATGTTCTGCTCCGACAGCTCTCGATCATCTTGCCCCAATTAATGTCCACATTCCATACGAAAAAGATTAGAAGCGTATCAGCTTTATAACATCGCTATTTTCCAAAAATCCTATGGTCGATCTCAGTAGGCTAGTCCATCCTACTCCATTTTATTCGAATGACCCGTGTAAAATTTGTTAAAAGAGAATACAATTTCAGAAATCGTTATTTTTTTCGAAAACCCTGCGATCCATTCCAGTAGCCTGGTCCATCTTGCCCCACTTTATCTTACAACCCATGTAAAATCGGTTAGGAGCGTGTTCGCGGTTGCCGTAAGTCATCGTCCAACGATTCCACGTTCCCCAGCATCGTTTCGGTCTCTCTATCTCCTTGGCTTCGGTCTTTTCCTTTCTTCTTTTTTCCTCTTACTACTTCCCTTTCGGGGCGAGTCTTCTCTCTTCTCTCCTTCCCTCTCTCTCTCTCTCTCTTCTTCTCTCTGTCCGGGGATCGCAGCCCGGACGGGCAAAATTTACTCGGACTTTCTACGAATCCCAAACTCTCCAACAGCCGACCCTCTACTCGTTCCTCGACAAGCAAGCAAGCCAGTCAGCAAGCAAGCAAGCAGGCAGCAGCAACTCGTATGAAACCCTTTGTCGTCTATATGTATAGGAAAATGAGATTTACACGACGGGTCCGTTGGTAGCTGATGCTGGGTCTCTGCTGCTGCTGTTACTTCGGCTGCTGCCATCCTCTATGGACACTTCGCCACGGTTCCGCGCTCTCTGCGCTCCTACTTCCCTCTGCGGTCGCCTCGAGGGGTCTTCCGGGAATGAGAATCGTCTCGCTTATATTCTTCGCGTCGCTGAGACGATCGGGAGAATGAGACGCAGCGTGCGACTTCAAGGAATGATTATAAATTATCCCTCTCTCTCTCTCTCTCTCTCTATCTTACTCGTTTGGTGCAACACTCGTTTGTTTCATGCATCGGTGAGCTTTCTCGATTGCTTTTCGATGAAACCATGACGGAGAGCGAACGCAAGATCGAGAGAGAAAGACAGTGCCAGACCCGATGGACCCCGTTAGCTTTCCAGCTGTCTTCATTCGGCTACCGGTTAGTTCTTAAAAGCAAATACTAATTTTTTTTTACAACTTCGTGCGATCGACTCTCTTGCAGTAAAGAAAAAAGGAAGAGGTCGAAGATTTTACGAATTTTCGAACGGCTACACCGATATTAATATTTCGAGCGACAGGCTACCGAGAATGAACTTTTTCGGTGCTCCGACAGGTATAAGGATATTGTGCGTATATATATGCGTGCCTATAGACAGCTTATGAAGATGGACAGCCGAGACGGACAGGTGGCTCTCGTTTCGACGCACTCCTTCATCCTCCGAACGATCCAGAGAGGGTCCGAGATTCACGGAATCGTGACGGACCTTTAACCGTTTTTTTCTTCTCTCACTTTCTTTCTCTCTCTCTCTCTTTTTTTAAGGACATCCTTAACGAAATCTGTCCTTCTCCTGTTCGCGAGAAAGAGAGAGAACGAAAGGGAGAAACGGTACGAAGGCTCCTTTGAGCTTACTTCCCAGCCCCGTTTCCTAGAACTCGGGACGTCTCTCCGATCTTTCCCGGCGTCCCACGGCTCTCCTGCTTGCACTTTGTCCCTGCTATCTATTATTACTATTTGATCGTGACCAGCGAATAAAATTCCTTTCTCTCGTGCTATTCGTCATCCCTCGAAACTTCACGAACGAATGCTTTTCTCATTTCTCCCACAAATCTTTAGTTTCATCGTCATTGGAGAAAAATTCAATCTGCACGCTAATAAATTTATCTTAAATTCTCAGTAGATAGAAACAATTGGCGATCTAAATAGGAAGAAACGATCGATTGGCTTCGATTCGCAAACTAAACGTCTAGATCTGATTAATTTATTGTAAAGTCAAACGGCGACGCAGCGCCATCTGCTTCTCGATCGTTAATCTCTTAAGTTTCTCGATCGATGATCGAGGGTTCTCTTAGATCGTAATGTTTGAACCCTCAAAGAAGCAGATTTCACTTACCGACGGTAGATACATATCCGACGGTCGGTAACGTAGATTTCGTTAACGCCATCCACATATGGTAAACCGTGATTTCCGTTTATCGGCCGAGCATACGATAAAAACGGATCGAAAATTAAAATTCGATAAATCTCATTATTGCTCGATTCGAATTCACAATCGGAGCGAACGTTCGATCAGTGAAAAGATTTTTCATTTATAACTCGTCATTGCCAATTATACCTCGTTCGTCATTGTCATTTTTCATTCGTTAAATTGATCTAAGAAATATCTCGACAGGACAGACAACGATCGGCCCTGATTGAGCTCAAGTCGAAGCGGTCTCACGAATTCTAATCACACCGAAAGAGATTGGCGTCTCGATTCGGTCCGAAACTTGCGCCCGTCGTATTTGGCAAAGCGCCTAATTGCCCGTCTCACCTGACCAACGAGACGAGTTTGTATTCGATCGAGGTCCGATACTCTCGAAGGCGTCACAGTAGATGCTAACGGGCTTCCACTTCTCTCACAGCGCGACACTGCCAGAGAATCGGCTCATTGACAGTCGATAGGCGCTTTAACCTGATCGGGACCGCTATCGACTCCCACGACAATACAACCAAACCTTTTTTCGCGGAGTACGTGTACTCGTACGCTTGTATCGGTACTGTACCTCGATATCTCGACTCTCTATCGTTCGTACCATTTACGCGTTTCGACTGAAATTAATTAAAAAAAGAAGTTGAAACAAAAATAATCGAATCCCCAAAAAGATCGACTTTTTTTTCCTTTTTAAACAATCAAAGTTTCAAATAATTTATAATTGAAAATGAGTTGTTCGTTAAATGAGCAATTGAAAATTCGATTCAAAAACGTTTCTTCCTTTCGTTCTCGAAAATTCGAGCAATTCAAGTTCGATTATTTAATAATTTGATATTAAATAAAAAAGATCCACTCGCGACTCCCCGAGATTATTTTGTACCTCGATATCTCGACTCTCTATCGTTCGTACCATTTACGCGTTTCGACTGAAATTAATTAAGAAAAGAAGAAGAAACAAAAATAATCGTATCCCCAAAAAGATCGAAATTTTTTTCCTTTTTAAACAATCAAAGTTTCAAATAATTTATAATTGAAAATGAGTTGTTCGTTAAATGAGTAATTGAAAATAATTTTCATTATTTAATAATTTGATATTAAATGAAAAAAGATCCACTCGCGACTCTCCGAGATTCTTTTTATTCAAACGGCCGATCGAAAGATTTGTAAAATTAATTCTTTTGAATCTCTCGTTGCTGTTTAACGTTATTTATGTGTTTAACAAGTGCCGGAAGGGTACTTGCTGAATAGTCTTAAGGGCGCGCGACGAGCTTACGAAAGACAACGAGCTCCAATTAAGAGGAGAAAACGGGTCGATTATTCCATACGGTACAACGGGGAGGGGTGAGACAATGTTGAGCTTCTCCCGAAGCCAGGGTTAATTAAATCTCGGGTGATAGACGATAAGCTTTGGGTGATGTTTTAATGCCCGCGTGAATGCGCGGTTTTCCACGTTTGCCCAGTGCGAGAGGATTACCGCAAATAGCACACACGTAGAAAAGTACACGCGCGTTCAAATCGGACGGAGCTCTGATATGCGTGTACGAGGAACTTGGTATCATCAGGAGTTAAAGACGAGCGAGAGAGAGAGAGAGAGAGAGAGAGAGAGAGAGAGAGAGAGAGAGAGAGAGGGAGGAAGAGAGATGCATCAACGAGCACCTTCTTGGCATGCGAGCGATTTCCCGCTCGGATCGAGATGGTCTCGCTCCGGTTAACCACTTCTGCTTATAATATGTTATCTCTACCTGTGTTCCCTGCCGCTCTTCTCTCGCTTTAGTGATACACATATAGGTACATAGAAAAATAAATATTCTCCGTTGCGCTTGGCCTTCTTACGTGTGGCTGGCGTGAGTTATCGTGTCTCCGAGCTTGTTCAAATTTTCTAACGAATTCGAGATAATAAACAATTGTTATTATCATACTGATATTAGATTAAAATTATACGTATTAATTGATTATTTTGAAAGATTATTAATAATTGGAACCTGGTCAATTTACGTTAATTAAAGTTTCTGATTTGGAAATTTAAGGGCAGAAATTTTGTTCTTTGCGTTATTAGTGGATTGATATAAAAGTTAGTTTTTATCGAATCGAGGGAATTGAATGAAAATGGAGACGATTTTATGAATAATCGATGATTTTTATCGATGCTATTAATAATTATTATGACAACAATTGCAAGGTTAATTTTTTTGAATAACTTCCACTTATTGTGATTAATTGTTATCTATATTATTATACGTAACGAGACTGACAAGATTATGGAATTTCTCGACACGGACCAGGCTTGCATAATTTTGTTGAATTTCATACTCGTCGTCGCGAGTTCGAGAGAGAGAGGCAAGCAGAAAGAGAAACAAAAATGTGCTCACCGTCGCTATACTTTGTTTTTATTATTATTATTATTATATTAATATTATATTATTATATTATATTGTTATATATCATATTATTATATAATATAATAACAATTATTTTTATTACATTATATTATTTAATATAATAATAATTATTATTATATTATATTATATAATATAATAATAATTATTATTATTACATTAAATAATATAATATATTATTGGTATATAATTATATATAATATCATATCGTGTATTATCTATATTATTATATTTTTATTATATTTTTCTTTTTCGATTTCTCTTTGATATTTTGCCTGGCCTTAATTGTTTTCCGGGAATTCCCATCTATATCGCTATCTCACGAACGGTTTCCTATCTTTCTCCAGGAATAAGATCATCTTTTATTACCATTCAGCTTGTGACGTTAAATATAATGCCTCCCCCCCTTAAACCGTCTTCATTCACTGACCGAAAACGTGAAACAATGCAAGTACAGTAGGGGGGAACGAAGCTCGTCGCACGTACGTCTACATGTCTAACAAACTCTATAAATATAACTATATATACATATGGAGTATTCAATGACAACACGACGAACTTTCCTCGTAAAAAACCTCTCCAATTACAAAAATCAAAAAAGAAAACACACAAAATATTTCTCAAAATTCCCCACGCTTCTTAAATTTATTTATAAACAAATAAAATTATTTTTAACAATCTAAAAACCTTCTCAAAATTTCTATGCTGTTTTTTGTACCATTTATCATTATATAAAATAATTAATAGAATTATAATTAAAAACCTGAAAAAAAAACGATCGGATTCGTTTTATAATTCTTGTAACATTGTGAGAAAATAATTAACGAAACTGTAAAGAATTGTTCGAGTCGGCATGGAAAGCATTCTATATTATTTCCAAACGTAATACTGTTGTAACGCGATTCGCTATTTGACCAAGCTAAATCTCAAATTACCGTAATACCGCGAAATACGTCACCGTAAATATATAACAAACGTTAAAATGCTCGTAGCCAGAAAGTGTTATTCTCAAGCCGTGTGTTCGTATCAAACAGATTTAAATAGCTCAATGAATTGTTAGCCGACGTAAATAAACGAAAATTAATCGCACAGGAAAATTGTAATCACATAGATAGCGTTATACATATATCGTAAATTCGTACGCGCGTGTAACGCGAGTGTCTGCGTTTATGGTCGCCTCCGTCGCTCATTTCCCTACTCCTCTTTTTTCTCCGTCCATTATTAATTCCTGCTCGGACTCTCCCTTCCGGTGCAGCGAAAAATAGGTTAATTAACGCTTAAAAAAAGAAAAAGAAAAAGAAAGAAACGATGGAACTCCGCGAGATTCTCTCCGCGTCTGCGCATCTTCGGAATTCTAGACAACCGTAACGGGGTCTACGTCTTATACTTAATTAGAAAATTAAGAAAATTCTCGTAACGTAATGATTGTTTCGTTCGATGAATCGTTAATTGATCGAATGGAATTCTTCGACGGGAATGAAATTGCGCGCCGATTATCGTACGATGAAATGGAGTTTTGTCCGTCGCCCGATCGCTCGATCGGCTGCCAGAGAATTCTCATATCCGGGATCGCGGAATTGCGAACGGCAAAAAAACGAAGTTTTTTCTTTTTTTTTTTTTAATAAATGAAAATTATCCCGTCGTAATTACGAAATGCGCGAAGTACAAAATATATTATCGATATGTTTTTTTTTGTCAGAAGAGATAGTTACGCGTGTCTGCGCTCGTCTCGTTTCGCGTACGATATGAAATTGTCGTGTTCGAGGACATTTCTCTCCGCGGCTCGATGGCAATCGATCGCTCACCTCTTCATCAGAAGGATCGTTCGTGCAAGACGAGAGCGCGTCGCCGCCGCTAAATAGGAGAAACTTTGCGCGTCACGGTTGCGCCTCTTCGGTTCTGGAATTTTTTGTTTCCCATCCTCGCGATGATTGAGACGCAGTAACATAATCGAACTAATCGATCGATGATATTTCCTTATCGTACGTTTTTTTTTCTTCCCCATTTTATCGATCTTATTTACAATTTTCCAAATTTTTATCGACTTTTCGTGACGTTTTTAAATTCGCGACTAAACTCTCGACCGACTGGACAATTCTCGCAATTTGCTTTCTCGTATTCTTCACGAGTGGTTTAAAATCAATTTGTAATTATATTTTCAAACGTAACAGGTTTACAATCTCCTACTCTCACGCCACGCCCAAAAAATGTTTTCGATCTCTCTTTAATTTTGTTTTTTCATCTTTTCTTTCGTTCGTTCGAAAATTCGTTCCGCAACTTTCATGAAAATGTAATTATATTCATGAAACGTTATAGGACCTCCTTCGTCGTTGAAAAAATCTGCCAACGCCTTTGCGTTCACACACACACGCACACATATGTATAAATGTAGATACGCTTTTATCGTGCGTGATCGACGTAAGTAATATGAAAGTGGGCAATTGCGAGTTTTTGTTTGTTGTTGTTTGGTGATCGAACGATTCTCGATATGCTTACTATATACAGGGTGAGTTTCATAAGCTGTCTCAAACTTTACTTTAAGGTAGATGAGATCATTATAAACAAAAGTTGCAAATATACATTAGGGATATTTTTAATAGTTTACGAGATATACATTTTTTAAGTTGCTCCAATCAGCGCGCGCCGAGAAGCGTTGGTGCCGCCCACTCCCTACCCTAGCCGTAGAGAGAGCACAGTGTAGGGCGTTACATTTGGGTTTGCAAAATTCAGAGAAGTCAATTTTATTTATTATATTATTACGCAGTTATTTTTATTTCTCGGGCATTGGCTGTTAGAGCGGGGAGTGGGCGGCTCCAACGCTTCTCCGTGCGTTGTGATTGGACCAAATGTAAAAATTTATATCTCGCAAACTATTAAGAATATCCTAAATGTATATTTGCAACTTTTGTTTGTAACGATCCCATCTACCTTAAAATAAAGTTTGAGACACCTCATGAAACTCACCCTGTATATATCGATGAATTCCCCGGAGATTTTATTCGGGATCCGTTTCTCGTTAGAGTCTCTCGAGGAGGGCGTTTCGCGAGATGGAAAGCGAGAAGAGCAACCGCTTCGTTCCTCTTTACTTTTGCCACCGATCTTAGAGACAGATACGACCGTGACGCGAGACAATTAAGGCCGAGGAACAGATCCAAAAAAAATTTACGGTTTCGCGCGTTCCGGGACACGACGAGCTTACGAGATATCCGCGATGTGTAGAATAGTTTTACTTGCACACATAGGAAAAAGACTTTCCCCGATCGCGACGGGGTTCTACGAGGAAAACGCAACGCGATGAGAAGACTCTCTTGCTTAGAGCGTCCTTCGACGATCGGTCACGCTCGCTGCAACACGGTTTTATTTCTTCACGGGTGTTCGAGATACGGACGTAAAACGAGTCCTCGTACTTAATTGATTTTTTTGTTTGTTTTCTTAGACAGGGATAAATCTGTAATTGGATAACAACTTGTAATTACTCGGTGTGATAATAGTTTTTGTTGTGGATCTTAATAGTAACTTCCTTGCGCTTGATGTTTTCAATTTGTTGGCCTAAGGGGGAAAAGGCAATAAAAATTTTGTTTTTGCATTTTTGTATGAGAAAATTCAAAAAACAGGGAAATGCGAGGTTTTTGTAGTTTGTGGGAAATTTATGATTTTGTAATGATTATAGGTCTTTACTTTAAAGAGGGTTTGATATTTTGCTGATCAAACGACGGGAAAGTGTGAAAATTGAGTTTTTTCCAATTTTGACAGGGGAAATTCTTAAAATCGAAAATGGAACCATGGTCGTTTTAACGTATGACAAATTTTCGATTCCGTAATCTTCCTATCGAGTCTTTTTGGCTGAACAAAATTTCGTCCCTCTTAAAAAATGTTGAAAGTTCAAACTTGTAGAATTTCTGAAAATCGTAGAAGTTCCTACAACAAGCAATTCCCAATTTTCAATCCCATCAACAATGTCCCTGTCAAAAGATGGAAAAAACGTAATATATCATATTTTTTTCAATTTTAGACTAGAAATTTTTTGCAAATAAAAAATCAATACGTTATATTTGTATTTTATAAACAAATTCCTTACGATCAAACTACTTATAAATCCATCTCAACCGCAATAATAATGACCTTCTCCTGTTTTTAATTAACATTGTTTCTCTTCCGCTCTGATAAATCGTATCAATACCTCAAAATCGAGATCGAGCTAAAACGCATAGACAGTGATTCGACCCATTGTAAAACCCGTATCGAACTCTATAATATAAAATTGACAGTTCTCGGTCATCGAGAGTCGGTTGTTCGATCGAAGCCGATGCGCATATTCGTTTAATTCCGTATTTTTTTTTTCAGAACTGCGATATTTGCTGTTTTACGAGACGAAAAGACACGAGAAACGCCTTACTGTCCGTTAAACGGGAGTCTAAGAGTGACATATAATGATTATCGAAGATTTGTTACGCTTGAGGGTAAAAGCGGGTCGCAGTTACGTTCGAATTTATATATATGTATAAACTATTTCACCCACCATGGTGTACATATATGTATATATGTATATATATATATGTATATGCACGTGCCAAATGTTTCGTCACGGTCTCTACGAAGTGTCAGAAACGTTTCAGAGCGCCTCGTGTACTGCTACGCGGAGACTTTTATCGACATATCCAGCGATACGAGCGATCCCAAAGAATTCTGTCCTCATGGTTCGCGATTATTTTATATTGCGTTTTAGAAACGCGAAATTTATTGACCCAATGTATTCGATCAATTTCATCCCAAAAATGTTCTCTCGGTAATTTTCAAGACTGCCATTTCCACAAGTGTTTATTTAAGTTCTTATTATTCGATAAATATCAATTTGTCATGGATAAATAATAAAAATTTATGCAAAATTGACATTAACAAAATTGTAATAAATATTTTTGTAATCTCAACAATAATATTGAATTTATTTATTCATTTTGAATCGTCAATGCATCTAATTTTTCTTGAAATAAAACAAAAATATTCGATGAATTTCGTCGGAAAAATGTTCTTTCGGTAATTTTCAAGACTACGATTTCCACAAAATTTTATTTCAATTCTCATTATTCGATAAATATCAATTTGTCATGGAAAAATAATAAAAATTTATGCGAAATTGACATTCACAGAATTGTAATAAATATTTTTGTACTCTAAACAACAACATTGAATTTATTTATTAATTTCAAGACTGTAATTTTCACAAAAGCTTACTCAACTTTTCATCATTCGTTAAATTTCAATTTCTCATGAAAAAACAATAAAAATTTATGCAAAATTGACATTCACAAAATTGTAATAAATATCTTTGTAATCCCAACAATAATATTGAATTTATTTATTCATTTTTATTCATCAATGCATCTAATTTCTCTCGAAATAAAACAAAAATATTATTTTCGAGTACCATAATTTATTAACCGTTAATGAAACGATGAGAAAGAACAAAATTTCGATGCAACCATTGGCCGTTAAAATGTAGGTTAAAAAAATATGTCGAGATTACAATCGTACAATGCTCGATGTGCGTTTCGCTTCCGGTGTGGCGGAGACGCAACGAGACGAAAAGATCCTTTGGAGTTAATAAATGTTGGGAGATGAGCGACTTCCGATAGAAAGAAGAAATCACAATCGCGCTTTCTCTCACCAATCTTACAATATACATATAGAAACGTTTTATATGTTCCTTATTACATATGGCACTTCGCCGAAAGAGCCGGAATGGTTGAACCGCGGAAAGTCGTGGTACCGTTTCCAAAAGTGTTCTCTCTCTCTCTCTCGCTCTCGTTACACGTACGCGTATATTACCTTTTTACAAGCGCGACCGTTTTATTTTTTTTTTTCGCTCCGTTAACCGGCCACACGTTGTATGCCAGTCCCATTTCGTTAATTGTTACCACCTCCGACCAGGTTTCCCGCTTCGTAAAACTCGCACACGTGAGCCAACCTCGCGTTCGACCGTACGTATATTCTCGCACGGCTTTTCTTTCATTCATTAATCAGTCTAATTGTATAGTTCGTTCTGATTCGACGTGAACAAAAAATAAACTGAACAATTTCACGCGTCGCTATTCTCACAGTTTCTCCATCGCGGGTCTCTCGTCTACTCGGATTTCTTTTTACACGTAGTCCCGAAAAATGATTGATATAAGAAAAATAAATTTACATCGCTCACATACGAACGCAAACTTTGTTTTTCAAATGGAGCAAAATTTCTTTTTGATCGTTCACTTTCTTATATAAATTGTTTTGTAATTAAATTTTTTATTTACGAACGATTATTTATTCAAAATGAATAAATTGATAAAATACTTAAATTGTTGGAAAGAATTAATATAATAAAAATAATACAGTTTATTTTGACTGGACGTAAAATATAAATTTGCTTAAAAGTTACGTGTACAAATTTGACTTTGATTGATTTAAAACGATTGATTGATTTAAAAATAAACAAAAAGAAAATTAAATGCCGCTCGCATGCGAAGACAAACTTTGTTTTTCAACTGAGGCAAAATTTTGTTTATTCGTTCACTTTCTTATGTAAATTGTTTTAAATTAAATATGTTACTTACAATGGTTCATTTATTGGAAATGAATACATTGATAGACCACTTAATTTGTTGAAAAGATTTAATTTAATTAAAATAATACAGTTGATCTTGACTAGAGGTTAAACGTGCTTGACTAGTGCTTAAAAGTTACGTGTACAAATTTTACTTTGAAAAGAATTAAATTTTAAGAAAGAATACAAGTTTTTTTGAAAAGAATTAAATTAATTAAAATAATACAGTTGATCTTGACTAGAGGTTAAAAGTGCTTGACTAGTGCTTAAAAGTTACGTGTACAAATTTGACTTTGATTCATTTAAAACGATTGATTGCTTTAAAAATAAAAAAAAATAAAAAAAATTAAACACCGCTCGCATACGAACGCAAACTTTGTTTTTCAACTGGAGCAAAATTTTGTTTATTCGTTCACTTTCTTATGCAAATTGTTTTAAATGAAATATGTAATTTACGATGGTTCATTTATTCGAAGTGAATAAATTGATAGACCACTTAATTTGTTGAAAAGAATTAATTTAATTAAAATAATACAGTTTATCTTACCTGGAGGTCAAATATAAATTTGCCTAAATTTTACGTGTACAAATTTTACTTTCCTCGCGATGAGGCAACCCGCTCAACAGTTTATTTCGAGGCAATAAAGATCGTACCTTATTACGTTCACCCACAATTCAATTTCACTCGTTTGATGACCAAAGAAATCGGGGAAAGTACATTTATATTACACTTCTTCTAATTATCCTCGATATCTCTATCTCTCTCACACGTTCTCTTTTTCTGTCTATTTCTTGCCTCATCTCTCCCTCTTTTTCTCTATGACAACGCGTGGCTGCAATCGTTTATGCCAGTACACTTCCCGGTAAGTCGAAAGCACCGTAAGGAATGCACGCAGTAGTTCCGACGTGAAAGAACAAGATATAAAAAGGGAGGGAGAGAGAGAGGTCGATAAAAAAAGAGCTAGTTTGCAAATCACAATAATGGTCGTATCAATCACAATGCGGTGCGTATAAAATAAGAGAGAAAGAGAGAGAGAGAGAGACAAAAACAACGCAATTTTCGGGAGATTGTGCACAAAAAGTTTGCTGTATGTATGTAGGCAATCCTTAAAATTCCGTGCACTGCATACTCGTTAAACCGGAATCTTTATAAAATATTCCATGGGTTGATTATGTTTATTTGCCCTCTAGCCTCCTCCCTCCTGTCCTCCCTCTCTCTCTCTCTTTCTCTCTCTCCATATATATATATATAAATAAATAATTATATAATAATATAATATCATAATAAATATAATTATAAATAAATAATATAAATATAAATTAATAATTATAGTATTATTATATTATTATATTGTTATTATATTATTATTATATTATTATTATATTGTTATATTATTATTATATTATCATTATTATTATTATATTATTATTATTAATATATTATCATATTATTATATTATTGTTATATTATTATATCTTTGTTGTTTTTGTGGATTTAACCGAGCGCTCAGTCTCTCGACCATTGTGCTCGAGCCCTTTTAAGAATATTATTATATTATTATTATATTATTATTATATTATATAAAATTATATAAAATATTATAGATATTATATTATATATATATACACGCATATAATATTATCTTCTTTTCTTCATATAGATATAGGTAGGCTTATCAGCAGTATATAACGTTCCGTGCGATTTCCCATTCTGTGAAAACTGTTCGATCCTATTTGCGGCACGCGATCCACGCATCTCGCGACTCGTCTCGATTCGTGTTTATAAACTCTCGCGACGCGAGGATCGTCGCAGCACGAAGAGCACCTGTTTAACTGGGTTAAGGAGTCCTGTATGATGACGCGCGTGCGCGAGATGAGAATCGCGCGCCAATCTTCAATGCCACGTGTTACAGTAATGCGCACAACGCGTATGTATAAATATGGTAGGGAACTCGCGATGCCCCGACTCGATGATAAGAAACGCTCTCGGACGATGCTACAGCCGGATAAGCGACTTTGAGAAAAAAGAAATTTAAAAACTCGAACGTGATCCTTTACGAACGATTCGATTATGATAGGAATGATCTGTTTATGCGATAAGAAAATTGGTCGAAAGGACAAATTTGTAATCTGAAAAAAGTTCTTAGAAACAATCTTAATGAATTCAAATTAATAGAATTTTCCTTCGAACTTCTTGTCAATTTTTCGTTAATACAGTTTTCATAATTACTAACGTTTCCACGAATGTTTTCCTAGCGGGTTTTTCACGAATGGGAAAAATCTTAAGAAATTGAAACAGGATCGACGTTTCGAGGAATTTCGTCGCGTCAAATGATTATTCATACGTAACATAAAACGTGTCTCACGATCGAGAACGATAAAAATAATTGCCACAAGTTGCGTAAAAGAACGATCGAAAGAAAATCGCTCGTTTCGAAAAACAAAAAAGTTGTTCACAAATAGAACAAACGGATTTGAACAACGACAATATTTTCAAATATTTGCAATTTTATTCTTATGACAATGGAAATTCTACGATCCTAGCGGAATTTTCACCAAGGCGGGAATAAATTCTCGTTCCGGATAACGCGCGAAGTTAACTAATTCGAAGGAATTGGGGCAGAATCGGCGCCTCGAGGAATTTCGTCGTTTCCTGTGTAGAAAACGCGCACAGATCGTTTTTTCATGCTAGACGATGTGTTTCGGCGATCGCAGAAAGTAACGAAGTCGTATATATTAATTGTACGTATGTGCGTGTGTGTGTGTGTGTGTAAAACATAGCACCGGTATTCCCGTTTTCACGGCGAGTTCCCGGTCTCGCCGAGTGGCCGGGTGGTGAGAGCCGCAGCCCGTGTAAGAATAAGCGAGTCAAACGACGCTCCTCTCTGCTCTCCTCATTGAGTTTCACGGGTGGAACTCTTCCAGACGCGCAGGAGTTGCGTGAATTTCATTAAAACGGTCCTCTCGGCGCAAGAGTCGCGGCACAGACCGTGCGCGCCGGTATATTTCTCAGGGATCTGGTGCAACGGTCGCAGGGCGTAAAAAAACGCGCGAGCGAGAAAATCCCCTCCGGAGTCGAGAGAGATCCTCTCGACGAGGAAGAGCTTCCTCGCAGGAAATGCCTTCATCCACATCGAGCAACCATCTCCATCTCTCTTTTTTTCTTGCTTTCTCTCTCTCTCTCTCTCTCTCTCTCTCTCCCTTTCTCTCCTTCTCCGTGTTATACGAGACTTTGCCCACGGCCAATTAAATTACGCTTATGCGTTAAAAAAAAAGAACAAAAAATTTGCATAATTCTATGGGAACCTGAACAAAAATCTCCTTCGTCGGGAGGAAAATAATTTTTGCAAAAATCTTTCGTTAATTGCTAAATATTGAACGTTGAATTTAATTGGTTTATTAGAGTGAAAAAGAAAGAACTCGATGAGTAACGTAATTTTTTTACGTTGCGAAGATTACCGTCTAGGAAATAAATTCATCGTTATTAATAATTTTCTACGTGAGAAATAATTTTCACAAGAAATCGATCGATCTTATAAATTATTTCGATATTGATTACAATCCGTCGAATAAATCAAAATCCCTTGTAAAATCGAGCTCGATCAGACTTACTTAGATACCACGAGATAAAAAATAAAATAAAAATTCATCAAAGTTTTTAAACAATCACAAATATTAAACGTTTTTTGTCAAGTTGATCAAAATATCGTTCGTTAAATTTCGCGATTTCGACAATCTCGCTGATAAAAGAAACAAGATCGAACGATTTCACAAAATCCTTCGTTTCCTCCTTCAACGAGAAAGCGATCAGCATAATCAGGTCTTCGAATCGAAGACAAAAAAAAACTCTCTCGCGATCGGTTGAAAAAAAAAAAAAAAAACAAAAAACGAACCCGGGTTTACTGTTCCAAATTACAAGTCACGTCATGGATCACTTTTCAAGATCACCGACGACATTACGAGGTCCCCATCTCGGTACGAACAATTTTTGCGTTATAATGCTGATATAAAAATGATAATAACGATGATAATTCGTCACGGTGTATCATGATGATGCGTTCCTCGTCCAAAAATCGGCGGAATATCAAAGTTAAACGGGGCGGGAATGTTCGCCAATCGGCAGAGTAACGACGGCGATGGCAAAGAAACCAGAAGAGAGAAAGAGTGGCGGGGGGGGGGGGGGGGGGGGGGGGGGGGGGGTTCGAGCGGGCGAAAGCCTTTTTCGTAGGTGGGCCAAAAAAATCGCGTCACCGTGTATTTGGATAATCTCGGTGTTCGGTGCGAACGGCGATTGTTGGAAGAGTGCGAAAAATATGAAGAAGAACAAGAAGAAGAAGGAGAAGAAGAAGAAGAAGAAGAAGAAAAAAAGAAGGAGTGCTCCTCAGCGTCAAATGCGTCTCTCGGCGTGCGGCGGTTTCTCGCGGATGCCCCGCGCCCGCTTACGGCCTCCTCTATATATATATATATATGTATGTATGTATGTATATATATATAGCGGATATATAAGTAGAAGTGGGGAACGCGGCATAAGTACGGGACATCGTTAAGAAAAGCCTTCATTCTGATAGGAGACCGCGTTCCTCGCGGTTAACGCTTGTTTTCGTTGTTTTTTCTTTCTACATTCACCACTTTGTACAATTTATCGTCGCAAAAGAGCGTGTCGCGGAACAAAAAGAAAAAAGAATAAAGAAACAGGGAGGAAACGTGAATATATCTAAGGAAAAATCGTTGTTCGTCTCGATGCGCGGTGTTCGTTCGAAAGAGATTGGTGCTTCGAGGGTAAATTCGATCGTTGCGAGTTTCGAATCGAACTTTTGTCGCACGATATTTGTTTCTTCGAAAGTACGTTGAGGCGTACGTAAACGGGGCAGTGTTGGGTCGAAGGTTGTTTCGTCCTAAATAAACGAACGAGGAAATAAAAAGAATAAGCGAGGAGATCGGGACGTATTACTCGGACCTGACGATTCTTCCAGACCTCGGAAGATTTTCATCTCTTCTTCTTCTTCTTCTTCGGGAAACCAACTTGGAAGGTGTGTTTGTGTTTGTGTGTGTGCATCGTCGGTTCGCGAGGCTCCTCAGAACCTCGTATATTAGTAGATTTATATATTTCTACATATCTATATATCTATAATATATCTATATATCTATATATTTATATATCTATATATCCATATATTTATATATCTATATATTGATATATCTATATATTTATATATCAATATTCTATATATCCATATATTTATATATCTATATATCTATATATTGATATATCTATATATTTATATATCTATATTCTATATATCTATATATTTATATATCTATATATCCATATATTTATATATATATATATCTATATATTTATATATCTATATATTCATATATTTATATATCTATATATCTACATATTGATATATCTATATATCCATATATTTCTATATCTATATATTTATATATTTATATATTTATAAATTCAAATATTTATATATTTATATATCTATATATTTCTATATTTATATATTTATATATTTATATATCTATATATTTCTATATTTATATATTTATATATTTATAAATTTATATATTTATATATCTATATATTTATGTATCTATATATTTATATATCTATATATTTATATATCTATGTAGAAATATATATATGTATATATCTATATATATGTGAACTATTCTGGTGTAATTACCCCGCGATTACAGGAAGCCGGTACTTGGAGGCTTCTACTCTTCTCCCGCTCGCCTCTTATACAGTAATCCTACAACGAGAGAGGTTCGCCGATCCTTGGGATTTACGTAATTGTTGAGAGACACGACGGTGGTCGTGGCATACATATATATGTATATATAGAATATTCCGCGGGAGCAAAGCGTGAAACCGCGCGAATTTCATACGCTCGTAAAGTTACCTTCAATTAATATCCCAAGTTCACAAAATTGTTCATATATATGCGCGTGTGTGTATACGAATTTAATGAAAATTGCGTCAATCGCGAATTTGATTTATTAAGGCGAGAATGGGAGAAATATATTGTCCTGGAAGTGGCGAATGGCATTCAAGCACCGGTAGCCACATCGCGCTTGTCCGATATGTTCCAAGTGGTCTAGCGGGAAGTATAATGGGGGATGACTAAAAGAACGCGCTTCTTTCAACGCGCTCCCGGGGATATAGGGACACGAGAGTGACTTCCGGCATTTGGCATCTCGCGGTTATCTCTCTTTCTCTTGCGCGCGCTCTCTCTCTCTTTCTTTCTGTCTTTCTCATTCTCGGAGGACCGGTAAGTTGCCTCTGACGCGAACATGTGTACTTATTGTACGCGTGTACGTGCATCTCGCGAACGCGCAATGAACGATCGTGTGTTGCATATGCTGCGTATGAGTATTGGGCAAAAGTGGGGTAATATGGACCACCTCGATTTTTTTTTCATACGCGACTCAATGATAGGATTGGTAGCATATTTTTATGGGGAAAATATCATTAGGTGGATAGAGTGCGTTAAATATCAGGGGATAAATATTTTTGCGAAATTTAAAAAATATATTTTGCCAGTGGTCCATTTTGAAGGTAATTTTTCAAAATTTATGATATTGACAGTCGAGTACTGTTTAAGAACCTCTGGAGTATGCGGGTACTTCGAGGCAGTTCCAAAAATTCAATCGTTTCAATGAATACAAAATTGCAAATTTGTAAAACGTTCAACCCGTATAAATTTGATAAATTCAAAGACAGACATTTTTAATGTTAATACCAGCAGCCTTACGTTACAATAATCAATGAATAAAAATGAGAGGATTGAAATTTTTTTCATAACTGCACTCTTCAAAAAATTCCCTCGACTTAAACGTCTGGGCCATATTCCCCCACTTTACCTCATAAACACACACATACGCGTTTATTCGCTTTTCCAGGCAAATCCAAAATTCAATCATTTCAATGAATACAAAGTTGCAAATTTTTAATACTTTCAGCCCGTATAAATTTGGTAACTTCGAAGAGAGACAAATTTTAATACCAGCAGCCTTACGTTACAATAATCAATGAATAAAAAATGAGAGGACTCAAACTTTTCGTAACTGCTCTCTTCCAAAATTTCCCTCGACTTAAACGCCTGGGCCATATTCCCCCACTTTACCTCATAAACACACACGCACGCGTTTATTCGCTATATATACGATCCACACACGTTCCTCGGAGTAGCTAGCCCGTGTATACACACATATGCACCGAGTCTTGAAAACGTTCGATCGACTTTGTCGCGGAAGTCATATCGAGAGACCCATCAAAGCCACTGACTCTGGGAAAAGTTGCAAGCACACTCTCGGGATATTACATAGTAGGTACCGACGTATTCTAACTGTCTCACACGATATGTTATTTCGCGCGTATGCTGGCGAGACGAGGAAGTACCCCGCGCATCGACTCGCTATATATATCCTCGCTGTATAGGTGTTTTTTATTACTTTTACCGAGTCCCCTGAAATTTATTACCGTTCGACAAAACGACCGAAATAGGAACGAAAAATATTTTTTTTTCCCACTTGGCACGTGTTAATTTGTTTATGCCCAAAATTCTTATTTCTATCGTTTGAAAATAAAAATTTCCGACGATTTAAAATTTGTGCCAGACGATCGCGAGATAGCACTCGGCATGAGGGAAATAGTGGACGTAGCCTCGCGAGAGTGAAGACTAGAGCACCTTAATGGTCGATGATTATACTCGCGCGTTTTATATTATCGAGGAAAATCGCCTTGGATGAGACAGACCTCCCCTTCCCCCTCCTCTTGAGAGTCTCGCGGCGCCTCGACGATCGTCTTGGCTGGAATGATCTTCGTACTTATATCGCCTCGACGTTGCATTTGATACACATACGCATATATATATAGGCGTTATTATCGTGGAGTCAGTAATTTTCTGTGTCTACGAAAATGATCTTGAGTTGCATCGAGAGTCGCGAATTCCAGAATGGCAAAAAGAACGTTCATGATAAAAAAAGAAAGGAATTAATTAATTGTCATTAATTAAATTTTATCCGAGACGATCTAACGTCGATAAATCGAGCAAGATCGAATGAAAATAAATTTATAAAATACAATTTTATCGTCCCCTTGTCATTATTCCCGATTTAATAATTCGGAATTTATTTGAGGAAAATTATTTGGAAGATTTTAATGAAATTTATTCGGCTCAATTCGCGAATGTTTTTTCTTTTTAGTCATTTTTTTTGTTATTTTTTTTTGTTATTTACGCTCTGATTAAAATGTAGGAAAGTTGAAGCGAAATCAGTAATTTTATATGTACGAAGATGATTTCGAGGCGCATCGAAAGTTCCAGAATGGCAAAAAGAACGTTCATGATAAAAAAAAAAGAAATTAATTAATTGTCATTAATTAAATGTTATCCGAGACGATCTAACGTCGATAAATCGAGCAAGATCGAATGAAAATAAATTTATAAAATACAATTTTATCGTCCCCTAGTCATTATTCCTGATTAAATAATTCGGAATTTATTTGAGGAAAATTATTTGGAAAATTGTCATAAAATTTATTCGGCTCAATTCGCGAATGTTTTTTCTTTTTGGTCATTTTATTTTTACATTTATTCTTTTTTTGTTAGTTACGCTCTGATTAAAATGTAAGAAAGACGACGAAACGTCAGTCTTCCTTCCTCGTGGCAGTTTGCCAACCGCACACAGCGTGGCCCCTGAAGCTTCTCACCATGCAATCGATCGATATGTACGATATCACTGGTCGCCTCGTGTGCGATCCGACCAAGATCCACCGAGACACGGGTGTTCGTATATAACTGCTTTCATCGTATCGTCCATCTTCGATGTCTCACGTAAATCGCAAATCTTTCGCTTTTGGAATCTCGCCCATCTGGCCACTACGTGTTTCTCGACAATCTCACGATACATATAATAATGTTATTTACGTATTACAAGCACGTACCATTTTTCATGAATCTACTGTGACTTTGCCGCGAAGCTTTATATTTCAGGAACCACAACAGAGTTTCGGGAACTAAGCACACTTTGATTAAAAAAAAAACTTTTTTTCATTCGTGTCATTAATTTTTTCAAATCTTTAAAAAATTATGCGGTAATGATGGATGGATGATGAAACGTGAATTATACGATGGAAGGATAATTGCGGAGACGCGGATAAAAAAGGATAATCGTTGCCATTTCGTATAATTAAATTGTTTTTTTAAATCAATGATCGTAAAATTGAGAAATGGGGGAAGTTTAAAAAAAATTTATGTTCAAATTGTAGATAATCATATAGAAAATAATGGTGTAAAGTTTCATTCGTTTTGTTCCTGTAATTTACGAAATAACGCTGGCAACGATCATAGAAAAACGCAGTTGTCAGAAAACGTCCTTAAAATCGTTATCTGACAACGAGGCAGCTGGATCCGCAAACAATAGCCGCAACTTCTTAAATTTCTTTCTTAAACATTCCAAGCAAACTCTCGCCCAACATAATTAAAAGAAATTCCAGTGGATTAAAAATATTTTCAATAACTGGATTTTTTCCCATCCATCTAATTGTAAGTCCCTCAATCTCTCCTCGTTGGTTTAATCCACAAAAAATAACTCTCAACAAAATTGTCATGTCACGATCAATTGCATACTAAAAATATGAACTTGTCTTCATGAATTATTATCATTTTAATTAACGAACGTCACGAAGTCATCGCACGCTTTTTTAATTAGCCAAAATCAAACCAAGCAAATCCGTTCGCGCATATCTTGGCTCGGTAACGATGCGGCGCCGGGACTCGAAAAGGCCCGGAAGAATTCTTGTGCCTGTCGCGCGATCAAACGAGCGAAGAAAGATCGATCCTTTGAAAAAAAAAAAAAAAAAATCCTTTTTTTTTCAACTTTATACGACAACCCCGAGAGGGAGCCTCGTTAAAGAAATATAATAAGTAAAAGAAACATGGCGAGAGAGGTCGCTTTTGGAAGCAATTCATCACGGAAGAACGAAAGAAGAAAGCTGACGAGTCACGCGTTCGCTCGAGCAAAAAAAGGGAACTTGTCAGTTCTTTTGCACCTTCGAATTCTGCTCGTTCCTACGTTGTTACTTTTTATTGTCGTTGGTTTCATCCTCCTCGCTGATCTTTCTCGTGTTCGCCTTCTGTCATCTCACTGTCATATCCGACAATGTTATAACGCCTCGAATACGTAAGGCCATATATAGCTCGTTCTCTTCGAAACGTCAGGGACTCTCGCCCGATTTGTATTTCCCTCGTGTTTCTCGCGTATGACTTCTTCGACTGTCGCGAAAGCCGGAGAGAACATCGTCTGAATACCGACCGAAAGAACGCGACTTCCCGGTTACCGAAGATAATCTTCGTCACTACTGTGCGAAAGACGCGACAAGAACGCTTAAAGAACATCGCGAAAGTATGTTCCCCGTCGTCGGGATGCACAAAAATCGAGTGAAATTGCGCGAGAGAGCGAACGAAAAAAGTGAAACGTGAGCGTCGGTATTTTTCATGCTCTCGTGTCTCCTCTCTTTATGGTATGGAATCAGTGAGATGCGCGAAAGAGAGAATATCGGATGTGATTATTCGCGAAAGCATGTCAAAGTTTTTCTGTAGATCCATCCATGATCCCTCCCTCCTCTGTCTCGTGTCTCTCTCTTTCTCCCTGTTTCGTACCTGCAATTTCTCCTCCGTTAAGATCAAACTGCGGTTAATGAGGTCAACGAGCGAGAGATATCGATTAATTAATTTCTCATCTCGATATATCGCCGTTAACGAGAAACGACGTTTCAGTTGAACGTGGAAACGAAATTCCTTACTTTTCTATTTAGAAAATAATAAAATTTCATTTTTTATCTGAAACGTGAAACGTTTATTATTGTTATTATTATTTGGTAAATTTGTTTTTTATAAATATTCAATTTAGAAAATAATGAAATTTCATTTTTTATCTTCGGTCGTTTTATTATTATTATTATTATTATTTGGTAAATTTGTTTTTTATAAATATTCCATCATTTTTAGTTTTCTCATATTTTACATTTTTTTTATTAATTACAAATATGATTATTTAAAAAAATAATTAGAAAATATTCCATCATTTTTAGTTTTTTCATATTTTACATTCTTTAATTAATTACAAAAATGATTATTTAAAAAAATAATTAGAAAATATGCCATCATTTTTAGTTTTCTCATATTTTACATTCTTTAATTAATTACAAAAATGATTATTTAAAAAAATAATTAAAAGATATTCCATCATTTTTAGTTTTTTCATAATTTACAATTTTTTATTAATTACAAAAATGATTAATTAAAAAAATAATTCGTTCAACCAGATTCGATTAGATTATTTGAAAAATTGAGAATCACGAGTAATGCTAAAAATTCGAAATATTACATAATATCATTTTGCAAATATGAATTTTAATTGATAAGGGCAAAAATGTACCGATCAAATTAATAATTTTAATCCGATCCGTCGCGAAAAATATGTAGCGTTCTTATAGAAACCTGAGAACAGGAGAACGGTCTCAGCGCGGTGGGAAATCATCCCGGGAAATCTCGGACACCTCGGGAGCCATAAGTGACTCAATTACGTAACGACTTCACCTAGTTGATGCATAAATCGCGCATGTATATGTATGCGGTGCATAAACCTTACATAAGACATCGGGGGAGGAAAGAAAAATGCTTCCGTAATGCGCGCGCAAGCAAGTCATGATTAGGAGCGCATCGCGTTCCTACGATATAACGGCAACATTTCATAATTAATCCCGCCAGTAATAATTATTCGACAATTTCATTCTCGATAATCCGTTTAACATTTTATACTGCCTCGGCCAGAATCGAATAAACACTTTCCGAGTTATGCCAAGTACCGATACGTTTCATCGGGCATTATATTATTAATAATTATTATTATATTCGCGTTTGTAAAATCGTTTCTACGAAGCTGCGCAACACGTGCAGCGAAACGGACCTTGCGCTGGCCAGGAACTCTCGATCTTCTCTGCGCATGCGCGCCGTGAGTAAAGCCTCTGCTGCCCGTCGCGCGCATGCGCCGTAGATCCCTCGGGTATAGTCGAGCGTTTCTGACGCCACGCAATTTTCGCACGCTTCTAACTTAACAACCGAAGAGAGAGACGATCGAGGGCTAGAGTTTCACTTCCTCGTCATGCCGAATACAAATAGAACCTCGTCTGATTAATAAACGACCTGACTTCGGGACAAAAATGAGAAGGGATACGCGTACATCGAGATATTTATCGACGTCGTTCCATCTCCACGATCTACGAAACACGAGCAATCGGATCGATCGTTGTTACGGCTTTCTCTAGTCTGGCCCGTCTTTATCGACGATTTATATTCCTCGTGGACGATTCGATGGTGACAAAAAATCAATTCAACGACACCAATGTCTTTTTCGAACTTTTTTTTTCTTCACATTTTGATTCTCGAAGTCGAGGAAAAGCATTGTTAAAATTTTTTAAAACATTTTTCAAATTCGTTTTAACAATTTCAAGAAATATCACGAAATTTATGAATAAAAAACGTCGTAATTGTTCATTTTTTTTCACAGTTATACACGTGCGATTTTATCGCGAGACTGTGTACTTCGCGAATGAACAAAAAAACGGAGTTAATGGTTAGCTCTCTGATACCCTCGGGGCTTGGAAAAGCGTGACAATAACCTCGGTAATGTGTCGACGTTTTGTTACATTTCGACGTGGTAAAGATCGCGGATTCTCACAGCACCGTTTGTGCGTTTAAACGGAAGGTCGTGAGATCTTCGCGGGACACTGTGATACTCGTTACGATCGTCAAGAATCGCGATTCTCGGTAGAAAGCGTATTTTTCCCCCCCTTCGCAATATCAACCTTTATTCGCCAAAGATCCAAATATTACGATGTAAATTTGTAAAGAGAGAAAAAGAAAAACAAAAAATCACAAACAAAAATAACATTTAGCCCGAAGCCGTTTACGGGTTAAGGGAACAATGATCTTTTTTTTTTCAACGTTTTTTTTTCCCCAAGTTCTCACACATACCGTTCTCGGCTTTGTCCCATGTACATCGCGAGACGTTTTCGCTGTTTTTTTTTCCTTTTTTCATTTCTTTTTTTTTTACATCACCGGTGCGATTGTCTAGTCCTCGCAAAGCGAATGGCACACACCGGACAGAAAAATTTGGGGGCCAATTACACGTACGAGCGGTTTACTCGACACCCACGTGTTAACGGTTTCACGTGTCTCGCTAAGGTTCGTGGCGGTGGTACGACCGAGAAAAAGGAGAAACGAGAGAAAAAAAAGATATACGCGCAAAAAAAAATATGTTTGAAACGAGACGAGCACCGAGCCGCGAGACAGGCAGCTCGTAATTACGTGAATCAGATGCGGGTATCTCCGATCCGCGATCGTTGACGACGCTCTGAGAAGAATTAAAAAAAGAACGAGAAAAAACAAAAATAAATAAACTAAATGTATTATCGTACGCGGTTGAAATTTCATTTTGTTTAAACGACGAATTATTGATGAAACGTGTGGAATTGCTCGATGTCGATGTTCGTTCGTTCGTTGGGTTTATAATTAGAGTTGTAATCTGGTTGATTGAAATGTATAAGAGTAGTGGCACGGTACGTGAGACAACGACAATGCGACTGTTGCGTCGTTAACGTAGATACCTGCGAGAATCGTGTTGGACTGTACGAAATAGCTTGAAAACGCGTGTCTTACCTTGCCGAGGTACAGACTCGACGATTCTTGCGTATCATTCGTCGTTACACCGAACCTCGTGCCTCGTGGCAGGTAACTACGATGGCGAACTCAAACCACGTTGGTTATTGATAAGACAATTTCTTCTTGATCGAACGATCGAAATTTTGTTTGGAACTAAATGTCAATTAAAGGATTTTATTGAATCAAAAATTGAATTAATTAAATTATTATGTTTGATTGTTGGATTATTAGTTTGATTGTTTATTGATAATTATCGTTTCGTTTATTTGATTGAATAATTATATTCGGTTAAAAAAGAATTATTAATGAATCGAGAATAATTGATGAAGAGGTGAATTATTAATTTAATTATTAATTTATTGTAATTGATCTGTCGTTTAGTTAATTAATTAATTTATTAATTATCTAATCAATTAATTAAGTTAATAATTAATTAATTAATTATTTAATCAATTAGTTAAGTTAATAATTAATTAATTAATCCGATTGATTAATTAATTATTTAATCAATTAGTTAAGTTAATAATTAATTAATTAATCCGATTGATTAATTAATTATTAACTTAATTAAATATTAACTTAATTATTCACTAAATTAATCAAGTTTAATTAATTAATTAATTAAGGAAAATGGGGGAGAAAATTATTTCGAGAATTTCGATTTTATAAATATTTTCCAAGATCTGTAAATTTTAACATCCAAGATCCAATAGATTCGGATTAAAACAAAAATATCAACGCTTTCAATTCCGATTAATAATCGGATCACTTATTTTCTCCCGTCGAAAGTGGATCGTATTTTTTTGCTGTTCGATTGTTTTGTTTTTCAATTCAATTCAGTCTATGTTCTATTAAATCCGATAACTTTTTGCAACCACTTGGATCGAGAGTTCATAAGCGGTTAGTTCGCTACGGGTATCATTGAATAATTGCAACGGCCGATCAGCAGGTACGAGCGGAAGCTCGAGGGCTCGACGAGAGCCGGTAAGAGGGTGTCGATATTGCAAAAGTAACAACGACGAAAAATAAAAGAGAGCCCGTTTTACTGGTACAGCGAGGCGCTTCGTAAGAATTTGCGAATCACGCTCTCGCGTGTTACGCTCGTCTTGGCGATATTCAGCAAAAACTCTCGAACAATAAAAAAAAAGAAAACAAAAAGAAAAAAACGTTAACGCGACGAGGCATACTCGATAATCGCGGCGCTCGGCCAATTTATATATAGAAGATTATTCCACCGTTAACAAAAACAAAAAATCAAAAAACAAAAAAATAAATCGCAATTGCGACGAATCGGTAGTTTTTTGTTTGTTTATTTTTATCTCTCGTCGATGCTCGATGAGAAAAACAAAAGGAAAATACGTGGTCGACCTTGACGAGGCTCCTCTTCGAGGACGCTTTACACACGCTGAGGACGTTGAGTGACGTGTCCGAACAACTGGCGTTCGATTATTATCGGATGTCCTGGATGTCCTTCTTCTTCGTCAACATTTTTCTTTTTTTCTTTTTACTTTATTTATAGTTTTTTTCTAACGATTTGCCGCGACGAGGCTCGCGAAGCTAATCGGCAGAGCAAAGAAATGGTATGCCCTTCGTCCTCGAGGCTCGTCCTTTCCATCTCTTCGGTGCAGCTTCGCGTCTCGAGGATTTTTCCGCATATCACGAGATCGTGCGAGACGAGAGCGTGATTTATTTGATAGCTCGTGAAAAACGGACTTGGCGTAAGAGACTCGTTAAACTAATTTTCAACAACCGTGATTTTAATCTACCGTTGATCGTTGTAATTTAGTAGAAAAAAGGATAAAATAATTTTTTAGTCATTTGTGAAAAATTTTATATTTATTTTGACGTTTGACAAATGTGTGCGATTGTGCTGGTTAATTAAGGGAATTTTTGTCGAGAGGGTTGGAGATATAATTAATTAAACTAAAAAATATATTAATTTGTTATTTATAAATTAATTAATTTAGAAATTTAGTTTGCAAACCTTTTACAGGCATTTTTAAATCGATAAATAAACAATATGGACGATATTCAGACAAGGCAAATGTCCTTGAAAATTGATTAACCACAATTTATTGATTATTTTATCAACGAATTTTTCAACGTCTTTGGTCGATAAAAAATTTTAAGTTTTTTGTTTATTTCAAATTTTCAAAACTCGTCGTGTTGCTCTACTGTCGACCGCAATAATTTAGAATAAAAATCAATAAAATGTTGTTTAGTTGTTTGTGACAAATTTTACATTCGTTTTATCGTTTGACAAATGTGTGCTAGTAAATGGTGAATATTTGTCGAAAGGGTTAAACAAATAATTCATTAAACTAAAAAATATATTAATTGGTTATTAATAAATTAATTAATTAATTAAGCAAAGTCCTTGACGATTGATTAATCACAATTTATTGATTAATTTATCAACGAATTTTTCAACGTTTTCGGTCGATAAAAAATTTTAAGTTTTTTGTTTATTTCAAATTTTCAAAACTCGTCGTGTTGCTCTACTGTCGACCGCAATAATTTAGAATAAAAATCAATAAAATGTTGTTTAGTTGTTTGTGACAAATTTTACATTCGTTTTATCGTTTGACAAATGTGTGCTAGTAAATGGTGAATATTTGTCGAAACGGTTGAACAAATAATTCATTAAACTAAAAAAATATATTAATTGGTTATTAATAAATTAATTAATCCGATTTCAGATAAGCAAACGTCCTTGACAATTGATTAATCACAATTTATTGATTATTTTATCAACGAATTTTTCAACGTTTTCGGTCGATAAAAGATTAAAAGTTGTTTTGATTATTAGTTCGACATTAAACTAATGAAATATCGTGAGTATAAAACGATTCATGAATCGTCCAAAAATTCCCACAGAGTTTCGTCCGATCGAATGAAAAATCGATTAGTATTAAAAATTTGATTCATTTTTGAGAAATATAAATCCTCTCCCTCAGGGTTGTTACATCCTCGTCCATGAAATTTCAAACCGCGACAAGCCTTAATTTAGCGATGATTGAAGCCCGCGGGAGATGAGAAGAAAGCAATCGCGTGTATGTAAAAAGAGGCAAAGAAATTTGTGGCTCTCGGGGTAATTACGTCCACGCGGTTGAAACATACTCGAGGCGTAACGAGCTTTTTATACATTTTTCAGGCGCATCGTGGCACGATGTCGTCCTTGGTAATTTTGGCCCTGATGATCATTTCCGGCACGAGAACATCTCTGTCGTCGAAAATTCGTGACATCGACTCGTTAGCGTCGTCGGCATCGTCCCCGAACGACGTGGATTTTCGACTGGAAGATCTCAAGAAGTTACGAAGAAATCTGGGAGATGGCAGCACCAGCGACGACGCGGAAACGAGAGGGCGCTCGTCCGAGAGCGAGGAACACGTACCAAATGTTTCGTCGTCGATCGATGATTTACGTACGAAACTTACGTTGAAAAAGGCCCGTAAACACAAAGCTTTCTTCTTGGATTATCCTTTCGTACCGCAGATACGTCGTTATCAACATCAGACGGCCGGTAATTACGATCAAAAATTGCCAAATTACGAGCTCGCGGAGTTGCGAAAGAAACTGGGCCACAGAAAGAGATATCAGCAGGAGAGTCAAATTTATTACATCAAATTGCCACCTACCCCTTACATGTACGTGCCGGGTTTGGGCTACATATCGCAACCCCCTACTTACTCGACCTCCGGACTTCAAAAACCATCGATTAATCATCATCAGAGGCCCTCGAGGCCGCAGAATAATTATCACAAGCCAACGATCGGCGATCCTTTCATAAAACTTCCCGTCGATTTCGTAAGCAACGGCAAGCCCACGGGTGTCTATCAATGGCCAGGAACGAACAAGAAACCCGAATCTTCACTCAATTCTCTCAGCGAGGGTCCTTACGCATTTAACGGACGACCCACCAGTCTTTACTTGCTCACTGCCGATGGACGACAGACAGGACACCAACCGATTCGGTTACCGGATTATTCCAACGATGCTTATTATTGATAAGATTTTTTTGTTGAGATTAATGAGATAAATCAACGACCGAGAAGACAGTTTATCGCTTTCTCGATTTTTTTTTGCCTTTTTTGCTTTTTCGCAGTTTCTTTCCTTCGACGACGAGGAAATCGTGCGAAATGGCTAAATAATCAAATGTCCATGTAGGACACGTTTGTCGCGTGATTTTGTGTAAGATTTGTGTATTTCTTGATTATACTCGATATTATTTATAGAACGACCGTTGCACGTCCAGAAACGAATGATACGACGTGATAATTTTTTTTTATTAACTTAATTATTAACTTAATTAATTTTTTATAAAAGAAGATCCAAGTAATTAATTGATAAATAATCCATAAAACAGAATTATTATCAATATTTCGCTTTCAATTTGAATTAATTCCATCACTGTTCATTAAAATGATCCAAGCGAATGAAGAATTTCATTTTTATTATAATTTCATAAATTTTTCGGCTCGTCGCGTTTCCAACAATGTTCAATTTTCTTCACAATCGAAACTTCGATCATCTGGACGTACGTAGATATTTATTGATCGAATGTGTTTGTAGCAGCCTTTCTTTGACCTATATATATATACGCATTATATATTTAACGATATTTTCGTCCACTAGTTGCAACATTGTATATACATTAAACAAAATTTCGACGAATCGTTAAATTCGCTCTCGTTTTCGCCTCTCTATTAAAATCTTCGAACATCACGAGGCAAAACAGTGAGTTCCAAAATTCCAAGCATCGTCCTACCTGAACCGAACGTACGTTGTACGATCGTTTATCATCCATTTCCTTTGACCTCGGTTCAATGTTGATTTAGGGTCGGAGACATTCCCTCGCTGCGAGAGTTTTGGCCTCGGCTGTAAATTTCATTTCCATTGTCAAAATAAAAAAAAAAAGTCCACAAATCTTGTCCGATCTCCGAACGACAACCAGACCCAATTAAAGGATATTAAATTAACCGATTCCCACCCCTGACCGGAATGATAGGGATGGAAGTTCTCGTCGCTCTGTCCGAGACACGACTAATTGCGAATTCCAGTGACGCGTTCAATAACAGTTATTAAATTCTCGCGAGGGGCAGCTCGACACCTCTCGGCGTTGAATTTAATGAATGACCAGAGCGAGAACGCGTACGTATACGTGCTCCATAATTCGACGTATAAAAAATGTTTTTTTTTCATCTTCCCTTTTCTTGTACTTTTCTTCGTGCCATTTTTTTGCAGCTTCCCGGTATCTCGTTTCGCGAACTGTGAAATCAGGCGGCCTTCCGTGACAGATCGAGGCGGTCCGGTAGTCGTTTTTGTAATAAAGTGCTTGGTTTTATTTTTGTTTGGTTCGTTTTTTCTTGTTACCAGACTTTGTAAAAAAAAAAAACAAGACCGTTTGAAGTTTCGAAAGAGAAATGAAATGCATTGATATCACGCCAAATCTCCAAGCTCACAGTGGTTCTCAGTTCTTTTACACTTCGTCAGTTTAATATCGTGGGTGATTTTTGTTTTTATTTTCAATCCCTCGAACGTATAATTGTCGATAGTTTATTGAGTACATTCGCACCTTCGCTTATAATTAACCATTGCGCATATAAGAGTACAAAAAGTATCAACTATCGTTGTAATTTTTATGTTTTCTTTACAGTACAAAATTCTTGACGACGTTTCGTACAATGAAAATGATTCGATCGGTTCGTTCGACTCTCACGAACGAGTACAAAAACCATCCGAAATATTTCTCCCTCGAAGAACGATCGTTTTATTTTATTTTGATTGTTGTATTCTCTCAACGCTTCGTTGAAAAAATTATTTCGTCTGATTTCAGTTCGTTTGTTGTTGTTGTTATTTTAAAAACTAAATACGAAGTAATTAAATTTACGAGACTCTCGACGAACGAATGAGCCATGTCACCTTAAATCTACACGATGAGATTGATGTGATCGACGTTAGGATGAATTTATTTTCGATGATAAATTCTAGATTTGCCGAGACGATTTATGACGCGAGGACAAAAAAAAATTATAGTCTTTTTCTCTCTCAGTCGGCATGGATTGCAGTTGGGCACAAAACAAAAAACGTTGGAGGATCGGGGATGAATCGTATACGTTCCGGTCAATGACCAGGAGCGAGACTCTCGTGCGCATACGCCCCCACGAACGACATTTTATTTCTCGTTATTTGTATATTTTTTTTTTTATCTCGTACGACACGCGAAACGTTCGAAAAAGGGGGAAACGAATAAAACGCAAGAAAATAAAGGATGGAAGGAAAAAATAAACGAGATGAAAATTACGGTAAAAGTGGATGATAATAAATCGGCTGACGACTCTTCTCCATGACGTAGAAAGCTTTGGGCTTTCCATTGCCAGGAAAGTTTTTCTGAATGCTGGTAGCGCTGGCGTCCATTTTGTTGATCCTCGAGATTATCGGCGCGTAGTAGGACATCGCAGCCTTCTTCCGGTGTTTCTTCGGTTTGAGAGAGTTCGGTGTGTTCTTGGAGGCGTGAAGTTCGTTAGAGAGACGCCAGACGGCGAGACGATCGTTATTCGTTTGAGGTTCGTTGTTAACGGGATTGAGGTTATATACGCTCGAATCCTCGAGCCTGTACATCTTATTGGTCGTGTCGTCGTTGGGGAGGGGCTTGCCACCAATAGCGGCCGGCCTGCCGGGCCTGCGCAGTTCCTCCGGCGCACGCGGGTAATTCAATCTCTTATCGTTGTTACGCGTGTGTTTCAACGGTTTTTCATCGCGAGTCAGAGAATTGACGGACGTCGAGTGATGATGATATCGTTTATCGTTGAACTCGTTCGCCGATGTTTTTTTCTCAGCAGCGGACGCCATTACGGGCCTCTTGTTCGTATCGAACAAAATGGTTTCCTTCTTGTCCCCGGCGTGTTGATGCTTCTTGTGACCGCTCTTCGTTTTCTGACGATCGTTCATCTCGTTCTCGAGCTTTTTTCGCATCTGTTCCATTCGAAGTTGCGAATGAAGCCTCTTTTTCTCGGTAATCTTCTTTACTATCGGCAAGTTCCAGTGATAAATCTTGGCGGGTTTGCCGTTACTGTGAAAGCCCACCTGAGGATTCGAATCGCCGGTGCTCGCTGTCCGCGTCGTCTTCGACGCGATTTTATCGTGCGCCTCGTGCTCTGGGCTCGTCGTTTTGTGCGGCTTCGTGAGCGTGTAATAAGGCTGACTCGGTGGCAGCTTGACGATGTAAACGTGACTGTCACGATGACCGTGTCGTCTACTGTAAGGCTGATGTATACGCGTCTGAGACGATACAGGCGATCCGATGTCACCGGCATCCGATGGTTCCGGACCGGCCAATCTTTTCTTGTGATGACCATCCGGTATTCGCAATGGCACAAGACCCAACCGATTCAATATCGCCGCGTTGCTGTTGTGCACCGTCTCGTACGACGATACATCCGATTTTTCACAATCGACTATCGTCGTACATGCCACCAGCGCTACGAGCACGCACAACCTGAAACTGAATAAAATTTCAATTAATTACTACGGAAGAATAATCCATTCCATTGTCAACAATGAGAATCGATAAATTTTGCAAAAATAGAAACAAAAATGAACTCTGCCTCTAACTCTCATGATTCTTCATCCATCGAGCTGTACAAATGTTCCTAGAAAAGTTCAATTTCCATTTTCCTTTATTAAAACCCCGAGATCTCAAAGTTCGATAAAAATTCTCCTAAATAAATAAGACTCGTTTTCCCTTCGACTCTCCCGATCGCGAAGAATGCGGAAGATGTAAGAATGTATAAAGGCAGCTTTATGCATCCTCTCGGAGGGTTCTCGCAGCATGCATTAACATGTCCGTGAGAGATAAAAAAGGAAAGAGCGAGAGCAGCGAACAGAGGGAGAGAATTGAAAAAAAAAAAACAACTGACTACCTCTAAAAGACGTGACTAACATTTTCGGCACGCGTGTAATAGCTCTCTCGGAAGCCAGTGAGGCCAGGAAAGCTTCTTCCGTCGGGAATCTTTTACGAAAATTGCGGAGACGCGCGAGTTCGTAACGAATTCGGCGAATTCGGCGCACGAGCGTGTGCGAATTATTCCAGACACTCTCTGGCCATTTACCATGTTATAAAATTACACATATACATATGTGTGTGTATATGTGTGTGTGTAGAGGAATAAGGGATTGTGCATATACCGGTACCAGAGAGTTTGTTCACCTTTCGTCTCTCTCGCAGTTGCCTCGCCTCGCCGGTACGTGCCTCGCGGCGTCTTCGTCGTAGCGGTCGCACTTGCGCACTTGTGTCCACACGAGGTGCGCCGACTCCGGCGCGTAAACTACCGCGACGCCACACACGGTGAAAACTCCCACTAACCATCGAGGTCGAGTAGAAGAGACGCGAGAAAAAGTCGGCGAACAGCGAGAGTTCCCCCGAAAGGATTCACTATGCGTGTGCAATAATCCACGTGGGGACTCTCGCTTATTTCACGGTCGACACACACCGAGAGGCGGAGAAAGAGGGACATGGAAAACAAAATAAAAGAGAGAATATAAGGTGATTTCCATTGTTCGTGAAATATGCCAAAGGACGAGTCTACCAAGTTACTCTCGGTCTTTTCTTCTGTTATTATTTTTCCCGAAGTGAAAATCAAAGAATGCCAAATGTACTTTGTTGCAAACTGAAGAATGCGCCCAAAGTGCAATCGATGGAAGAAAAACAGCGAATATTCTTTATATAAAATTGTATATGTGTATTTATTTCTTTTTTTTTCGTGAATCCCGACTTAGACATTGAACTAACGATGATTTATCAACCGTGTGCGATTTACCTTTGTACACAAATCCGGGTAAAAATGGCGATGACCTCTGAAACTTTGTTGAAGCGTCACGCGGTTTGTTTAATCGATAATCCGTGACGATTGTTTAAAGATCGCGTCTCCTCTCATGTCCGTTTTCATGAGGAAAAAGATAACTGGTTACGAACGCGTTGTACTCGGAGGTAAAACTTTGCGCGAGTATTATTGCATCGAATTCGTGGGATTTCCAGGTGGCAAATGAGACGCGTCATCTGGCGTCGTTGCGTACGATTCGCGCGAAGAAGAAAAAGCCGCGAGAGTGATTCCCGAGGGGGAGCCAAGAACGCATTACGTCCCCATTGATGACGCGAATCCGTGTCGGCGAAGAGAGTCTTTGCAGAAATACCCGAGACGGCATTAATTTACTTTTCCTTATACGCTCGGTCGGAAATTAAATCCTCGTTATCGTTATTTATGCCGGTTGATAAGTGGATCTTTTTTGTTCGATCGATGAAATTCCTGGTCGATGCGAAACGATTGCGATTTGCGACATTTTTTTGTCCGAACTTGCTGGCCAAATCTTATTATTATTTAATAATAATAATAATTTATAAAATAATGAATATTATTAAAATTATTAGGAAAATTAATAAAATTAATATTGTAGAAATAATTTAATAAATAATGAAATGAGTCTCGTACAATAATAATAATGGTAAAATAATAATAACAATAATAATAATGAGTATTATTATTTACTGATATTTTATATTGTTTTATACCATTTTTTATGCAAAACAACAATAATAGCCTGCCTCTACAAATTATTATTATATTGAAAAATAATAATAATAGCAAAATAATAATGACTATTATTATCTACTAATATTTGATATTATTTTATACGATTTTGTATGTAAAACAACAATAATAACCAGGCTCAACATATTATTATTAAGATTATTAAAATAAACAATAAATAATAAATAAATATAATATAAAAATAAAAATAATAACGATAATTTTTAAAGCTAAGCCGCCATTTTTTTTTTCAGACGTAAGATTTATTTTCCCTCCGATTATCCGATAGCTTTCTTATCATATCGTATTCTCTTATCGTACAATAATAACGTTTTTAAACATCGGCTTTAATTTTTTATTCACAGCGATGATACTAATGATTAACAATATGAAACGTGACGAATATTATCAATGTCAATATCGTTATTAAAGTACGACACAATAATAAATAAAAATTATAATCGTCGTTATTACATCGTGGGACAATACGTTTTCGTGCTTAACGCTGCCAAGCTGGGATAAATTATTAATATACCGAGAAGCTTTCGGATAAATCGAGGGGTAGTATATCCACAACCCCCTTGTTCCTCCCCCACTTTATCCACAAGCTTTTCACTATATATAAAGCGAATTCGTCGGCGCACAAACAACGATCGATTTTCCATGGGGTCTGGCCGAAGCCAGAGGTATTCGTCCTCCGCCCACATATATAACGATGCCGGGTGGTTTCCGTGTTCGAACAACGAATAGAGAGAAAGAGACGAAGACAACGAATAGCAAGCTTCGAGAGAGAGAGAACATTTTTGGCAAAGGTTTGAGACGATGGGGGTTTCCCCTCTTTGTTCGTCGTCAAGTTTCGTCGACGACGGTAAGGGGCTTGGTTTGTTACCGGAAGCGAGACGAAGAAATACGGAGCTGATAACGGGTAAGAACTTCCGGAGCCAAAGGCAATATCACCTTTCGTCTCTTTTTCACTCTTTGATTTTCTCTCCCTCTCACGATGGGGCGTGAGCGATAAATACGTGACTTTAAGTACCAACGAGACAAAGTAAACACTTTGGCTCGTGGAAAATGCCAATCTGCGTTGCAGGTTTTTTTTTAGTTCTCCCCCCTCCCCACTCTCTCTCTCTCTCTCTTTTTTGTGTCGTATAAAAAACTTTAACCGAGCTCCCATCTCTATAGTTTCCTCCTCGTTTCGAGATAAATGTGAATGGGAGTAATAAAGAGATTTACCGAGAGACATTACGTGCCTCGAGCAGCACTTCTTTATTAATGAGGGGTTGCGAGATTATGTGGCTTAAAACGATGACCAACATGAGAGTTGTTCACTTTCACCTTTATTCAACTGTGACTATATATATCTATATGCGTAAAGGACTATTACACTTGGCAGTGGATAATCACAATTGCCTTAACGACTCCACTCGTTCAACTCGAGGATCTCGGTAGTAGAGCTTGTAATAAGTTTAAATAAGTCTTCAAAGATGGGCATTAGCTCAGTTCGAGATCGACGTACCGGTCGTTCGCGAGAATATCATCACAATTATTCATCCGTCGCGACGACTTTTCATTTCCGCCCTATTTAATAATAGTCTCATCAAATTGTGAATCAGATCAATTTAAAAGATAAAAATACAATTATTTATTAGATTGCTCGTTGACTTTTTGTTTGATTTATAATTTAAAAACATACTCGAACGATAATATGGTTCAATCTTTTGTTTCCTTTCGTCGAAGAAATTATGCTTGATTTGATTTAAATTTGCACTAAACTATTTTTATTCGATAAAATTGTTTTTATTGGATAAAATTTCTTTAATTTTCGTAGAAATTTGGGTCTGCGACATTTTTATAAACTTCAAAATTAAAATCTTCTCGTGAAAAAATAAAATAGAAACTGTACGAAAGATACGCATAAAAATTGAACGATAACAAAAATTAGCCCTCAAAAATTCGTATACAATCCTTGTGATATAATCCTGATTTCATAAAATTGTGAACCAGATCAATTTTAAGGATAAGAATAAAATTATTTATTAGATTGCCATTACTCGTTGCCATTTCATATTTCATTTACATACTTCATGTACATACTCGTTGCCATTTCATATTTCATTTACAATTTTAAAAAAAACTCGAAAAACAATATTATTGCATCTAAACAATTATTACTGTATAAAATTGCATTTTTTATTTAGAAATTTAAACATTGGTCCATTTTTCTCAGAAATTCAGGCCAACGTCATTTTTATAAACTCCTTCAAAATTATATTCTCCTTCCCACAAAATAAAATAAAAAATATACGAAAGATACGAATAAAAATTGAACGATAACAAAACGTATCCCTAAAAAATTCGTAGGTCTCATGGTCATCCAAGCTGGGAGTAGACCGTAAGAAAAAAATTGCCACAAAATTGTACAGTCTCGTCACAACGGACGTGCATTATCCGGTCCTGTATAAAGTATCCACCGAGAATTGCCCAGACACAGCGAGAGTCGTGTATATAATCCTGGCGAGGGCCGGGAGAATATATAAGCAGGACGAATTTTTATTCCTGCCAAGATGTCTGCGTATACGTCTTCCCCGCGTATATACAAATATACACACGTACGCAACGTAAGTTTATTACATGACTCAAGATTTTCGCTTTACGCCCCGCGCACACGAGAGAGGATCATAAAATTTCTTTAATAGTTGCCTCTCGCCCTATTACGTACGAAGTATATTCCAGAGTACGTTAACTCTTTCGCGTGACTTTTTTTAAGTCCTTTACGTACCTCCTCGCGCGACCCTTCGTACATACGCGTAAATATAAATATATAATCGCACAGGAAGAGACAGAGAGAGTGTGCTTAAACGTCGGCAAATTTGGGTTACAATCTTCGTACGCGTATTTATCGGCGAGAGAGAGCAATTTTTGATTTTACGCACGTCTACGTCTCTCTCTTTCTCTCGGTCTCTTCCTCTTTCTCATATACCTGCACACACGCACTTTTTCACTTTCTCCGTCTCTCTCTCTCTCATCCGCTCGTCCGATGAGTGGAAAAAAATCTTCGCTGGTACGCGAGTAACAATGTTTTTTTTTGTTCATTTAAACCGAGACCACCTGGTGAGAAGAGACTGAACGAAGAAAAATAAGCCCTTCGAGGATGTTTCTTTAAGCTCGTGAGAAGAGGAAGGGGAATACAAATTTCACGGTTATTCTTCGAGTACATTTAAATTTTGTTTTTCTATAATTGGCGCTCGTTTTGTCTCACTCGTATACCTACGTTCGTAAGGATCTTCTTCGTTCCTCGTTTTTGCAACACGACGCATATTTGATCTTCGATAATACCACGAGGTAAAAATCTAACGGGAATTTCATTCTTTTTTGATTTTATACGTGTGTTCGTCGCAACGTACTTCGACAAAAATGTGATATCGCGACTTCCTCGATGCGCCATACCTGAACTCGACATGGAGTGACTTCCCGAGAGTTACGGGAAAATCGTTGGAAAAGAAGGATGGAGGGAAACATTCCTTCCATACCGAGGGATAGAATCGATTTTCTCTATCGGTCGGATGAAGAAAAGGAGCGCGTCGAGTGTTCTCCAGTCGATCTCGACCCGATATGGCAGCGCCGACTTACTATACCTAAATACACAGTCGCACACACACACACATATATATATATATATATATATATGTGCCTGCAGTGTGTTATAGACACGTGTATATGAGCGAGACACAGAGGTAAAAGAACGGTCAATAAAAGAAGAAGAGGAGAGGATATAATGACTCGCACCTGTTTCATCCCTTTTTCGATGTGCCTCTTTGCTCTCGCGTGTGTGTTTCGAGCTTAGCCGCGACCTTATAAGTCCGGCCGTATGTGGCTCTCGGTCACACTGAATGATGCATCGGAAAAACGAGGAGGTGAAACGCGAACCCCGCCTATGCATCTATATATCTACCTCCTGGCAAACGAACTATCTCGGGTCATTCCTATACGTGTGAGTATATATATAGGAACGACCCGATATATATGTTATACCTATATATATCATATATATTATATTATTATATTATATTATATCATATTATGTTATTATATTATATTATATTATATTATATTATATTATATTATATTATATTATATTATTATATTATATTATATTATGTTATATAACATTATATTATATTATATTATATTATATTATATTATATTATATTATATTATATTATATTATATTATATCATATTATATTATATTATATTATATTATATTATATTATATTATATTATATTATATTATATTATATTATATTATATTATATTATATCATATTATATTATATTATCTAATATTATATAATATTATATAATATTATATTTTATTGTTTTATATTATATAATATTATATTATATTATATTATATTATATTATATTATATTATATTATATTATATTATATTATATTATATTATATTATATTATATTATATTATATTATATTATATTATATTATATTATATTATATTATATTATATTATATTATATTATTTTATATTATATAATATTATATTATATTATATTAAATCATATAATATCATGTCATATCATATTATAGATGTATTTATATATATGAAAGCGCCTGCAGCGTATTACATATATAGTGGACGTTGGGTTGGCATGGCCAAAAGAAAATGCTACATATAGTCGCGTGTGAAACCAGCTTCGTGCGTTTTGTCCGCTCTGGCACGTACCCGTGTACCCTCCAGAGGCTAATGAAGCTATATACCATAAACTAGAAGGAATTGCAGTATCTGTATGTGTGTATGTGTATGGATGAGCTGAAGTCCATCGGGAGAGACCGGATCGCACCGTGACCATAACGCATCGCTTTTATAGTTTATTATGCAAACACGCCCTGCAGCATCCCCCCCGCTCGCCCCTCTTGGTACACGATCCTTCCTCTCCTCTCGGCAGTGCAAATAATAAAGATTTATCGTCGTTCCACGGCAAAGTTTTCGTTAGAGAAATTAATCTCGTGAGAAAGAAAGGGATGGTACGAGTGGATGGTGTTGGGTGCGGCAGAGGGGTGGATAAGAGGGGCGGGAGATGGAGAGAGAGGAGAGGAAGAGGTGCACGCAGTTTGATAAATCTTCTCTCGCCCATCTCTGCTACGATCTTCGTCGAACGCTACAGCGCATGAAAAATATTTAAAAAAAAAACACGCAAGGCACGAATGTTGGTAGCTATAAAAATGAGCAGTCTTGTACACATAGAGAGATGTGTATGCCCATATGTATATATAGATATATTGATATATGGCATTCGTGCCGGAACATCCGAGCAACATCTTTCTTTCATCCCCTCCTTTTCTCCCTTTATGAAATCTTTCTCTCTCATTCTCTTTCGCTCTTTTACACTCGCCCATTTGTCTCAAGGATTCCTTTTATCCCCTTCGGTGAATTCTTCGTTATGCCTTCCCTCCTCTCTCTCTCTTTCTCTCTGTTTCTCTCTCTCTCTCTCTCTCTCTTTCTCTCGTTGCTTAGAATCACGTACGTGTGCACGCTTAGATAGCTCCCCCGAGCGTACCAACGACCACGAAGAGCCTTTTTCTTCGTCGAGTCCCTCGAATTGGCATAAAGGCTCTTTTCATTTCAGGATGATCGGTCCCCGCGCCTCGAGAACCCCTCGGCCTATCTACTTCGGTGCGTGACGGATGTACTTTTGAAAAAAAAAAGTTCTTTTGCGTAGATATTTGTTTCTATGCTAATATTCATGTAAATAAATTTATACGTGTGATTATCGGCGTATTCGCGTAGATACAAATTAAATATGCCAATATATATAAAAAATAAAACAAATTATTGTATATTGAAATATTGGTATAATTTATCTGTTGAGCAACTATTTTTTGTGTAGCAAAATTTCCAATAAAAATGATATCAAAAAAACGTAATTTAATAAATATCTAATTTATTTTTAAATATTCTGTTTTTATTTAATAAATATCTACTTTATTTTTAAATATTTTATTTGACATATAAAATTTCTTATGTCCCTAAATATTAATATAAACACGACTATAAAGAAATTACTAAATAAAGCATTAATAAGAAATAAATATATTTAAATAGAAAACATTTCTCCATCAAATAATTATTTTTTTGTATAGTAAACTTTCAACAAGAAAATTATTAGTTAGTTTTATTTGTACCTTTGTATCAAAGTTTTTTTTTTTACAAAATCTTACATCTAAACTCAAATTTCTGCTTCCTCCTTACATTTCTTCCTGCATAATTGATCTATTTCTCTATAAAACTCACGACTATCTTCCTATATTTTTCCACCTAGCATATTTAATATCTTCCCCTTTATTTCCATTACTCTTTCTTCCTTTCACCGTAACCATCTCCCATCAAAATCAAATATATATTTTATATCCTCAATTCTATAAAAAAATAAATAAAAACAAGTCTTATTAAAGATAAACTTTCGAACCGAAATTTTGTTATTTTTCCATCACTTTTTTCCCTAGCGAATACGTGTGGATTTAGCCCTCTGGCAAAAGCACCGTAGGCTCCCTAAGAGAGTTGGACACGCGAACGAGATTATTACACGTGAAACCGAAATATCACGAACCGATTCCTCGCGCACAGATCGTTTATTTCGGGCAGCAAGTATTCTAGCCCTGTTATTATACTGTGCAGCGTGATTACAGCTTCACTCTCACTCTCCCTCTCTCTCTCTCGCCCTTTTTTCGGTCTCCTGTTCACCCTCGCGAATCCCAAACACATTTCAACAGGCCTCGAAATCCCTTCGCTCATCATTTCCCTCGTTTCTTCGCCTCTCATTTCCTTCTTTTTCATTCGCCTTCTTCGACAATTAGATATTCCTCAGGTGTAACGTGTAATATTACGTGTACGATTGTTTTTTCGACACGAGAAGAAAAAGAAGAGGAAGAAGAAAAACGAAATAAACAAAATACATGGAACTCGAGCCAGAGCGAGAACGGGACTGTGTATTTTTACGATTCGTAATTTCGCCAATTCGTTTGTAATTCGACATGATGAAAAGATTGCAAGATCCTTTTTTCGAACGAACAAAAAAGAAATGACGATTTTCAACTCGTGACTCGAATACGATATTTTTTATCCGCTTTGAGATGAATTTAAATCGTTCGCCTTAATAGAAAATAAATTCTTCCGACTTCTCATTATTTCTCAATTTAATCAAAATTCATAGGAGGCAAATTCATTAGCCCTTTTTATTTAATATTTTATTTTTTGTTTTCGTTTGATTTCATCCTTTCGTTGAATTTAAATCGTTCGTTTAATAGAAAATAAATTCTTCCGACTTCTCATTATTTCGCAATTTAATCAAAATTCATAGGAGGCAAATTCATTAGCCCTTTTTATTTAATATTTTATTTTTTGTTTTCGTTTGATTTCGTCCTTTCGTTGAATTTAAATCGTTCGCCTTAATAGAAAATAAATTCTTCCGACTTCTCATTATTTCTCAATTTAATCGAAATTCATAGGAGGCAAATTCATTAGCCCTTTTTATTTAATATTTTATTTTTTGTTTTCGTTTGATTTCGTCCTTTCGTTGAATTTAAATCGTTCGCCTTAATAGAAAATAAATTCTTCCGACTTCTCATTATTTCTCAATTTAATCGAAATTCATAGGAGGCAAATTCATTAGCCCTTTTTATTTAATGTTTTATTTTTTGTTTTCGTTTAATTTCGTCCTTTCGTTGAATTTAAATCGTTCGTTTAATAGAAAATAAATTCTTCCGACTTCTCATTATTTCTCAATTTAATCGAAATTCATAGGACGCAAATTCATTAGCCCTTTTTATTTAATATTGTATTTTTTGTTTTCGTTTGATTTCGTCCTTTCATTGAATTTAAATCGTTCGTTTAATAGAAAATAAATTCTTCCGACTTCTCATTATTTCGCAATTTAATCAAAATTCATAGGAGGCAAATTCATTAGCCCTTTTTATTTAATGTTTTATTTTTTGTTTTCGTTTAATTTCGTCCTTTCGTTGAATTTAAATCGTTCGTTTAATAGAAAATAAATTCTTCCGACTTCTCATTATTTCGCAATTTAATCAAAATTCATGGGAGGTAAATTCATTAGTCTTTTTATTTCGTGTTTCTTTTTTGTTTTTTTTTTGTTTGTTCTTTTTCTTATTGGACGTTCGTGTTTTTCGAGCTGAAGCGCGAATATTACGTATTACCTGGCTAATGCGGCAATCATCGAGAAAATGATCGAGCTAGGGCAATGCTAAACGATGCTTGATGGAGGAAGGGAGGAGGGCCTCTCTTCTCGCGCGGCGTGACGAAACGAATCGGGCCCACCTCGTCGTCGTTCTTCTCGTCGTCGGTGTTCTCCCCTCTACAATTTACGCCGAGAGTAACGCGATATCTCAGGGCCCCCGGTGTGATACGTAATGTTATACGAGACCACCGCAACGGATTCACCGACAATTTGTTATATCTCGTTCGTGAGAGCGGCCATTTTTGCATATCGCTGCGCAAAACCCCGTGGCAAATATCGAATTTTCCCCATTTCGTGCAAATCACGAATCTCGTCAATTCTTTACATTTGTCGTTATCGAACTAAAAAGGAAACAACAGGAAATTCGAAAAATATATTTCTTAATTATTTAAAAATAAATACGTACGGGGAAAAGATCGAGCATGGAGGGAAATGAAAAATATTGTTTTTTTTCTCCGAATGTAATTTTTCATTCTCTCATTCGTCTTTTGGCTCTTGACAAATTAAATTTTTATCGATATCAGGGGCAAAAATACATATTTTGTTGGATAAATTTTATATCTGCGTACGGCGTTGGATCGAGGATAATAATAAATCGTTAAGTGAGTTTTCATGTGATTAAAGAATTAATGATTCTTTTTTATTTACTCAAAACGTCTAATTTTTTTAAAAACGAAAAACTTATTTTTTGGGTCAATTTGTTTAATTCTAACTCCCTATTAACTGAAAAACTAGCAGAGAAGCGGGGAACGGGATATTAAAAAGGAACCTCGATTTCCGAATCGTTCTCTAAATCGTGCACGATTATACAATATAATTCAATTTTTTTAACACATCGAAAGATAAAAATGATGATTAATTTTCCAACGCGTATATATTTATGTGACACGTGAGTGGAATGTCGATAATGAACTCCATACTTGTCCGTGCAAACCCGAAGCCCCCGACGGTTTAATTAAACGTTTAATTGGATTCTATAATTAACTGCGCGGTGAGATATACCGGCTATAGTACGAAGGCGAAGGTGCGTGTTACATTTATCGTGCGCGTAATGTGCCACTGTACATTTAGATTCCGCATAAATTAAATCAAATCCAGTATCGGTCATATAACCCCCCGTAAAATTCTAATGTAATTTAGATTTTTTCGCCGCAAAATATTTTTCTTTTTTCATTCTTTGTTCGTACGGATATTATCTCATTATAAAATATTATCGAACCGAGAATAATTTATACTTGGCTGCAAGAATGTATGGCAGGAGAATAGATCGAGATACGTGCTTGGTGGAAGAACGAATGTGCTCTTGCACACCTGTCTTCTACTATCGAGGCGAATCGACGATCGTTTATCGACAATTTTTTATTACATGTCGATATGTCTATGTCCAAGATCTTGTGAGAATTCTTAATATGCTGAAAATGGACAGATAGAAGCGATTGATCGAAATAGATCGTTTTTCGATTCGAGATATAGATATCGCTTCGACTCGATAAATCTCGAATTTGATTTTTGTCGAATTTGATTATTATCGAATTTTATTCTTGAAGACTTTGTCATATATATTTATACTCGAAGTAAATATGATTTATTATTGAATTGTTTATATTTATAACAGGAATATTGCATTTTTAATTCAAATTACGATGAATTATTTTAATAAATTATAGTTAGGATTGAAATAAATATTTTTTATTATCCTTTTTTGTTATTGTTCAGCGATTAATATTTATTACAAGAATATTTTAATTCTGACCCAAATTTATTTATGCTTGGAACAAGCATAATTTATTCTCGAGCCAAATATACAATTTAGGCTTGAAACAAATATTTTTTATTATTGTATCAAAATATTTGTTCTCGAAGCAAACGTGTCTTATTCTCGATTTATATTTATAACAGGAATTGCATTTTTAATTCAAATTACAATGAATTATTTTAATAAATTATAGTTAGGATTGAAATAAATATTTTTTATTATCCTTTTTTTTGTTATTGTTCAGCTATTAATATTTATTACAAGAATATTTTAATTCTGACCCAAATTTATTTATGCTTGGAACAAGCATAATTTATTTTCGAGCCAAATATACAATTTAGGCTTGAAAGAAATATTTTTTATTATTGTATCAAAATATTTGCTCTCGAAACAAACGTGTCTTATTCTCGATTTATATTTATAACAGGAATTGCATTTTTTATTCAAATTACGATGAATTATTTTAATAAATTATAGTTAGGATTGAAATAAATATTTTTTATTATCCTTTTTTTGTTATTGTTCAGCTATTAATATTTATTACAGGAACATTTTAATTCTGACCCAAATTTATTTATGCTTGGAACAAGCATAATTTATTCTTGAGCCAAATATACAATTTAGGCTTGAAACAAATATTATTTATTTTTGTATCAAAATATTTGCTCTCGAAACAAACGTGTCTTATTCTCGATTTATATTTATAACAGGAATTGCATTTTTAATTCAAATTACGATGAATTATTTTAATAAATTATAGTTAGGATTGAAATAAATATTTTTTATTATCCTTTTTTTTTGTTATTGTTCAGCTGTTAATATTTATTACAAGAATATTTTAATTCTGACCCAAATTTATTTATGCTTGGAACAAGCATAATTTATTCTTGAGCCAAATATACAATTTATGCTTGAAACAAATATTTTTTATTATTGTATCAAAATATTTGCTCTCGAAACAAACGTGTCTTTTTCTCGATTTATATTTATAACAGGAATTGCATTTTTAATTCAAATTACAATGAATTATTTTAATAAATTATAGTTAGGATTGAAATAAATATTTTTTATTATCCTTTTTCTTGTTATTGTTCACCTATTAATATTTATTACAAGAATATTTTAATTCTGACCCAAATTTATTTATGCTTGAAACAAACATAATTTATTCTCGAGCCAAATATTGTTTATTATTGTATCAAATATCTTTACTCTCGAAACAAACGGATCCCATTCTCGATCTATTTATATTTATAACAATAACGTTCTATTCTCAATTCAAAAATACTCGTGCTCGAAACAAGAAAATATTATTCTTGATCCAAATATACAATTTACGCTCGAAGCAAGCATATTTCCGTCTCGAAAAACGCTCGATCGTATCTCCAACAATCACAAAAATAATTCGAAACGCCACGTTCGTGAATCGAATCGATCTCGGACTTCGTTAAGCCTACACTTTGCCCAAGTACCTACATCTTACTTCCCGTGCGAATCGGTTGCCCGATATTATCGTACGCAACATCGCGAAACCATAATATCAAACTTGAAACTCACGCTCGATCATCATTATCGTTCTATATATCTCGCGTGATTCGATTAAACGAAATGTTTTGTGATTTTCGTACACGAACCGCGCGCCCCGATAGATCGTTGGCTCGTGGCGATCGATCAGGGTTAATGGATGTCTGGGTCGCCTCGGGGCGCGTGCTTCGATTACCGTGGAAACAAACGACCGGTATACGTGTATAAAATCTAAGAATAATAAAACGTCGGGCCGAAAGAGAACGAACGCGTATTGAACGTTATATCGGGCTGTACGTTACCCGCAAAGAAAAGAAAAAAAAAGAAGACAACCAAAAAAAAAAGACATCGTCGATACAAAACGTGACTTCTCGTTCACGCACGCGACAAGCTAAAGAGTGAGAGAAAGTTTTTTTAATCCGAGTTCTGTGAAATTTCTCCGCGTGTCGGAAAAAGTCCTGTCCCATTGCGTGTCTACACGCGAATGATGCGAAAGAAAAACGAAAAAGAATTTAAAAAAAAAACAATATTTATATATTATGTAGGTAAAGTCGAGTCTCGTGCGCTCGAATCCTTCCCATCCTCTATTTATATGTATATAAATATATATGTATATATGTAGTATCGAGTAAATAGTCTTTCAGACCGCGTCTGACCCCTCGGTGCAAGATCCTTTATGCATAACGGTGCATCGGCCTGGAACTTTGCCTATTATGTCACTATACCGGGAGAGAAGAGAAACAAAAAAAAAAAAAAAAGGACGAGACGGGGGCGCCCCGTTCGAAGGCTCGTCTCTAGCCTTCTGAACCTCTCTCTGTATACGTAAACCTGTGTATTCTTCATATCTACACCTTCCCATATATATATATTATTTTTTAATATTATATTAATATAATAAATAATAATATATATAATATAAAGTTATTATATTATATTAATATTAGAATGTTATTATAATATTAATAATAATATAATAATGATATAATAATAATATTATTATATTATTATAATAATATTAATAATAATATTATAATATTATTATAATAATATAATATTATAATATTATTATAATAATATAATATTATATTATTGTATTATTATTATAATATAATATTATAATATTATTATAATAATATAATATTATATTATTGTATTATTATTATAATATAATAATATAATATTATATTCTTATATTATTATTATATTATAATTATAATACAATAATATAATAATAATATTAATATATTATTATAATAATATTATATATTATTATAATATATTATTATATTATAATAATATAATAATAATAATATAATATTATTAACATTATAGTATATTATTTATTAATATTATATATATTTCTACTAATAGTAGTCTATCGATATATACACATTGATCTGAAAGTTTCCTAGAACATTCGTTCCCAGCAGGTTAAACGTTAGCTCTCCGGCAATATCGAAAGAGAGAAAATCGTCGACTCCTGGAGTTCACTCGTCTTTAGAGAAGATTAAAGATCGTCGATCAAGCACACCATTATTTCTCACCAGCGGGATATGAGCAGTTCCGAGGCGAATTTATTTCTCATACTTTAACGACGATTAAATTGTTCTCGGATGTGTATAATATGCGGTAATGGCCGGAGAATCAAGAGAGCGGTGAGATAGTGATAAAGGATGAGGCGAAGGTGGGGGTTGCTTATTATAATCAAAGTTCAATCTATATATCAACTATTAATCTTCGCTCCCCGCGGCTTTTCAACAGAAACCCCCCCCCCCCTTTCTTCTTCTTCTTCTTCGTCTTTTGTCTTCTTTTTTATTATTCTTTTTCATTTCTTAATACGCCCCATTTCGTGTCTTACGCACAGGTGTGGGTGTGCAACAACGCAGATCGTACGGAGAATTTCCGTAACGGTAAATCGAATGCGCGTTGAGAGATGCGCGTACGTGGTTGCGCAACTATGCGCGTGGACGAGCGTGTAACTTATAAATTTAATTGTACCGTCTGGGACCGCTTCTCGGGACACACGGCGTGTAATTAGACGGTACGCCGAGCTTCGCTTTGGCGAATACGCCCGGTTATATATATACACACAGTAGACACACAGACACACACAATGTATACTTATACGCTGTGAACAGACTCGCGGATAATGAGAAACTAGGAAGCGAGTATTAAACGAAGCCTATCCCTACGAGGAGACTTTAATGCGGGCAACTCGATGCCTCTGGGCAATACAAAAATTGATTTATTCTATTGTAATCGAAATTTATTATTGGGGAGAAATATTGTTTCATTGATTGCATGGAACAATGAATAATAAGAATTTGGTTCGATAAAAATTGATTTAAAGATAATTTGGTGATTTATAAAAGTACAGATGTAAGGTTTTTATTAAAAATTTTGATCGATTTCATTGCTTGAAATATTCGGCGTGTTTGAATAGTTACTAATGTCAATAATTTGATTCGATAAGAATCGATTTAAAGATAATCTAGTGATTTATAAAAGTAAAGATATAAGATTTCTATTTAAAATTTTGATCGATTTGATTGATTGAAATATTCAGCGTGTTTGAATAGTTGTTAATTTTACTAATTTGATTCGATAAGAATCGATTTAAAGTTAATTTAGTGATTTATAAAAGTAAAGATATAAGGTTTGTATTTAAAATTTTAATCGAATTCATTGCTTGAAATATGCGGCGTGTTTGAATAGTTGCTAATGTCAATAATTTGATTCGATAAGAATTGATTTAAAGCTAATTTATTGATTTATAATAGTAAAGATATAAGGTTTTTATTTAAAATGTTGATCGATTTGATTGATTGAAATATTCAGCGTGTTTGAATAATTACTAATGTTACTAATTTGATTCGATAAAGATCGATTTAAAGATAATTTATTGATTTATACAAGCAGCGATATAAGACTTTTATTAAAAATTTTGATCGATTTGATTGCTTGAAATATTCAGCATGTTTGAATAATGTTATCTACATTTGATAACAACAATATTCAATACACATTTCTTCCTCGACTTCGCTCACATAACACCTCGTGGGAATTTAAATCGACAAAAGCCCGAATAAAACAAAATCGATGATTGAAATAATACAAATTCTTAATCAAAGGAAAATCCGACAAATCAAACCTAAAAATTCCTATCAATTTTTTAAGTGATCATTTCACCTCAAGTACCAACAATTTCAATTCTCTTTATCATAGTCGCGTGTACACGGACGTACGTATAAAATATTTTTCTTTTTACACAAACTCGAAACGTGCATCGCATCTGTTCCCTTCATCGTTCATCCGGCATACCGAGGACAATTTTCTTCATACAGATCGGTCTTTGATCCTAGCGACATCGACTAATTGTCGTGGAACACGCGAGGACGTTAACGCGATCTATCTCTCCCTGTCTCTCTATCCCTCTCTCTCTCTCTCGTATTCTCGAGCGAAGAAAACATCGGAAGAGAAGGAAAGAAAAATTCAGGACACGCGTGTGTCGCTTTTTTTCAACCCTGTCAGGCGTTTATACATTTTCAATGAGACAGAGGTATGGAGCGGGTCGTTGAGTTTCGCGCGCGAATCTCATATACCCGCGCACACAAGAGCGATAAGAGTGGAAGGATGCTGAATCGGCGCGCCAGGAATGTTGGCTGGCCTATCGTCCTTAACGTGTGTGCTCAGTGCCGTCTTGTTCCGTCTCTCCTCAATGCACATTCGCATATATATAGCATAAACGCACATTGCGTTCTCTCTCTCTCTCTCTCTCTCTCTCTCTCTCTCTCTCTCTCTCTCTCTCTTTTCCTCTCATCCACAAGATCGTCCCGAAGGGTTCTCGACACTCTTTCGCACGTCAAGAAAATTAAATTCACCTCACGTACATTGATGAACAAGACTCTCGTTAAATTCCATTTCCCACCGACCGAAGGATACAAAAATTAAACACAAGATCGACCATAAGATTGATTGAAACGTCAGGATAAACGACATTGCGTAATTGTCACAAGCCTAACCGTTCTTCTTTACACAAAATCAAAGCGTTTGATAAAAAATCCACAATAAACATTAATCCAATGAATAACATTTTCAATATTATTCCATTGTCCAAATGCAATGAAATTATTCGTTTGGATTCGTCATATTTTCCTCCAGCAAAGTAACAAAATGTCGATAATCGAACCATCGTCGATCCCGGAAAGATCGATGATTGAGCAAAAGGCGGATCTCAATAAAAAAAAAAAAGAAGAAGATAAAAGACTCTCGTTAAATTCCATTTCCCACCGACCGAAGGATACAAAAATTAAACACAAGATCGAGCATAAGATTGATTGAAACGTCAGGATAAACGACATTGCATAATTGTCACAAGCCTAACCGTTCTTCTTTACACAAAATCAAAGCGTTTGATAAAAATTCCACAATAAACATTAATCCAACGAATAACATTTTCAATATTATTCCATTGTCCAAATGCAATGAAATTATTCATTTTGATTCGCCATATTTTCCTCCAGCGAAGTAACGAAAAAGTCGATAATCGAACCATCGTCGATCCTCGAAAGATCGATGATTGAGCAAAAGGCTGATCTCAAAGAAAAAAAAAGAAGAAAATAAAAAAAAGAACCCTAAGGTTGCCACCCTTTCTCCATGGGCTTTGACTAACTCCCACACGAGTCCCGGAGCCTGTCGGATTTTTTCTCCTTGTTATATTGTTTTTTTTTTCACATTTTTTTCTCCCTTTTTTTCTTCACCCCCGGTGAACGTCGACGATAAAGAAAGCGAGAGCATCAGCCCCTCGTGCTGAATCGCGAGCTGCTGCACACTCTCGTTCAGTGACTCGAAAGTGACTAACACAACCGACTAATGTGCGAGGGCCTCGAGATCCTTATTCACAACTTGAATAATACGTCCAGTTACTCATGCTTCGTACATATACACATATATACATATATCTGTGTGTGTATTTGTGTGTATACTCCCCGGATTCCCGTAATTCTCCGGCGCAAGGTACATGCCCAGGAAGGCCTTCGTTCGCAAAGGGTCGTTCGATCTTTTATACCCTACTTAAATATATATATATATATTTAGGTAGTGTATAAAAAAATATATATATATATATAAATAGAGAGAGGGAGGGAGAGGGAGAGAGAGAGAGATAAATGTGAGACTACGTGGGCGACCCCACCGGGCTGTCGTATCGAATTGCCCTTCTGCTATACGCACCAAACGGTGCGACTGCGAAAAGCGAACGATCCACTAAATATTCGCACACCAAGTGAAAAGTCAAACGCGATGGACGTATTTGCGATATTTAAGAACTATAATTATCGACGAATTATCAAATTATCGAAGACGATCGTTATCGTTAAGACAATTATGACAAATTAATAATCGACGATTATGATAGATTAACGATCGTTAATTATAAGGTGGCGCTCGTTACGAGCTTGAAAATAAAAGAAAACTGGGGCAGAACGATTTTTATAATTTTATTATCGTCTAATTAAAAAATAGAAACACTCACGCCCCAGAGGACACAACGGTCTGTCGCACATCGCGAATTCCCAGCTTCGATATTAATTCGATCGATTCCAATTAACGAGCTAGAAGCTCTAATTACACCTTATTCTGGGTCCCGGCGAGTTCGCTAATAAGATATATCATGGATTATTCCAGCGAGAGGGTTGCAATGGATGAAGGGAGGAAAGAAAGACAGAGAGAGATCGTCGATTAAACAGTCTGCCCATCTACGAGTCACGATCATAAATTATTCATCTTATTACGCGGACCGTATCAACCTACATCTCTAATTGAGAAGGTTCGAGGCCGGAGCGATTGTGAATACGCTCGAAACATCGCTGAACGTATTATCCGTCTAATCATCCCTCGATTATTTTTTTCGTCTCTTATAATCAATGTTTACTTTATTTTTTTCCTATCACGATTCACGATTGAATTTTTTTCCTAACAAATCACGTTTGCTTCCTACATTTTTAGTTGTAGCTTTATACGAGAAGACAATTGAATTTTCATTCGTTTTTTTCTCATCCCTTATTCGTCGTGTGAAATTTCATATTTTTCTATTCGTGATATTTTGTTTGTTTTTTTTTTGACACTTTTTTGTCACGCTAGTCAATATTGAAATATTTCATGATTTATTTTTCATCCTCGGTTTGCATTGTGAAATTTTGCGCGAGCTTTTCCTCTCGTTTTTTTTTCTTCGGTTTCTCTCGGGGATTTTTTTCTCTTTTTTTTTTAATGACGAACCAACATCGTAAAATCTCACCGTAACGCGACGCGACCGTGAAACATTTGCGAACCTCACGACGTATTCGCGTCTTTGTATTTGACTTTTGTCGTAGAGACGAGTTATTGCAGTGGCTCGTTTTACGATTTTACCGAGTACCCTAACCGTCAATGTTTGTAAAGCGCGAAATATAAATATAAAGCGAGTCTATTTAACTCGACGCGAATTCAATCGGAGATCGCAGCTACGTTCAAATATTTGCGATGTCTTTGCGCGAGTTTCGCGTGCCGCTATACCAAGGATAGCTCGGGTGTGTATATATATATAATATATTTTACACCGTTACAGGGACCAATCAATATTTGTCTACCAACGATTAAATTTCCCTGGAGAAAGCTTTTATCGATTTCATAATTTTCTAAACACTTTTTTCTCTTGTTTTTTCACTTATTCCCATTTTTGTTTCTAGAAAATTCGAGCACAGATACGTTTTTGGACGACGATCGATAAATTTAATAAATTTAATGAAGAAATAATAAATAAACAATTATAATTCCCTGGAGAAAGCTTTTATCGATTTCATAATTTTCTAAATACTTTTCTCTCTTGTTTTTTCACTTATTCCCATTTTTGTTTCTAGAAAATTCGAGCACAGATACGTTTTTGGGCGACGATCGATAAATTTGATAAATTTAATGAAGAAATAATAAATAAACAATTATAATTCCCTGGAGAAAGCTTTTATCGATTTCATAATTTTCTAAATACTTTTCTCTCTTGTTTATTCACTTTTTCCCATTTTTGTTTCTAGAAAATGTGAGTACAGATACGTTTCTGGACGACGATCGATAAATTTAATAAATTTAATGAAGAGATAATAAATAAACGATTATAATTTCCTGGAGAAAGCTTTGTATCGATTTTATAATTTTGGAAACACTTTTTTCTCTTGTTTATTCACTTTTTCCCATTTTTGTTTCTAGAAACTACGACTACAGATACGTTTTTGGGCAACGATCGACAAATTTAATAAATTTAATGAAGAAAAAATAAACAAACATCTACAATTCCCTGGAGAAAGCTGTTTATCAATTTCATAATTTTCTAAACACTTTTTCACTCTTATTTATTTGCTTTACCCCATTTTTTTTCTAGAAAATACGAGTACAAATACGTTTTTACGCGGCCATCGACAAATTTAATAAATTTAACGAAGAAAAAATAAATAAACAATTACGTACCTCGTTCTTCGATACATTTGTTGTATTTTTTCTTTCGTTTGGTCGGAAGATTTCCTCGTCGTTTTAGAAAACAAAAGGGCAAAATTTAAAAAAACGATCTCACTTCGTCGTTCGTTTGCGCGATTTTTGATAATTCGTCGAGAACCGAGAGAGAAGGAGGAAGAAGACAAAACCAAAAAAAAAATAACGAAACACCCTCGAAGCTTTCGGTAGTAGAGACGGGAGATCTGGGCACCCTCGTGTGTCCCAACGGTGCGGGAGCGCGTCAAAGACTGAGCCCGAGCCCGCGCCGGCCGAACGATTTAAAAGAGCGCGTAGTACACGATCTCGCGCCCGCGCGAGTCTCGACCAACGACGAAGTTTTCCGAACGCGGCCGATGTCCCGTTTCGAAGCCCTCGTGGAATTCTCTCGATCGCGGGAAATAACTTTTCTCCTTTTTGTGTTTTCTTTTTTTTTTTTAATTTTTTCATCGTACTTGCTCGAATCATTTTTGCAACTTCGATACGTCATTCGTGTCCTTCTTTTTTCTTCTTTAAATCTTCCGTCTTATTGCGATGTGGCGAATACGTGTTTATCCAATTTTCCCTCGAAACTCGCAAGAGTTATCAATCTCAATTTTCGATCGAGCGAACTTCGCTCCTGAAGATTCCTCGAGTTTTGCTTACTTCTCATTCTCTCTCTCTCTCTCTCTCCTTCTTTCTCTTTGCGCATCAATGTTTATTCAATTGTCGAATGATACATGAGGGCGATAAGCTCTCTCTCTCTCTTTCTCGTTTTCTCGCTCTCTCTCTCTCTCTCTCTCTTTGAGACTCCCCCTCTTTCTCCTTGAATTCAAAGCCTTGATATTTCCCCTTCGGATGTTCGAAGTTCCAACAAAACGTCGGAGCGATTCCGCGTTATTTCGCATTCATGTATTCCTGACGCTGACTCTCGCCGACCGGGGAATAGGAGCTTATATTCCGCATCGCGTTTCCAAGGATCAAACCTCTCCTGTATACCCTGAGAAGGAGGGAGAGAAGAGAGACTGAGAAAGGGGATCAAAGGAAGTTGGTCCGACAGCTTGGACGCTCTTAATGTACGAAGACGAGAGCTTCCGACCCTTGCACCGAGATCGGACGACGATCACAGTGATTGGCCATTCTCCTCGGATTTACGATCGTCGCGCCGATAACCTTCTCCGATGCAGAAATCTTTTCGTCTTTAAGGTTAAAAAATAATTTATATAAAAATTTATCGGTTTCATAGAATATTAAATTTTTTTATTTAAACAATGAAAAACAATCATTTTCAACAATGTATAATTCGACGTGGAGAAACTAAGTATCAAAAAATAAAGCGTATCTATAATAATTCAAAATAATATTAAATATCTGAAATATATTCTGTTTTTTTTTTCGAATAAAATAAGACTCGTCCTGTATCTTTAACCTTTAAGATTAAACATAATTTATATAAAAATTGATCAGTTTCATAGAATATTAAATTTTTTATTCAAACAATGAAAAACAATCATTTTCAACAATGTATAATTCGACGTGGAGAAACTAAGTATCAAAAAATAAAGCGTACCTATAATAATTAAAAATAATATTAAATACCTGAAATACATTCTGTTTTTTTTCGAATAAAACAAAATTCGTCTTGTATCTTTTTAATCTGGAATATTAAAACACAATTAATATAAAAATCGATCAATGTCATAGAATATTAAAATTATTATTCAATCAATGAAAACAATAATTTCCAAAATATACAATTCCACATGGAACAAAAAAGTATCAAAAAATAATTCGTTTAATAATTCAAAATAATATTAAATGCCCGAAATCAATTCTGTTTTTTTTTTTTCGAATAAAACAAAATTCGTTCTGTATCTTTTTAATCTGGAATATTTAAACACAATTAATATAAAAATCGAGCAATTTCATAGAATATTAAAATTATTATTCGATCAATAAAAACAATAATTTCCAACAATATACAATTCCACGTGGACAAGAAAAGTATCAAAAAATCACTCGTACCTATAATAATCCAAAACGATATAAAATACCCCAAACAAATTCTGTTTTTTTCTTTATATAAACCAAAATTCATCTTACAAGACTCAAATACTAACAAACTATCTAAAATTCACATAAACTATTCCCTTCATCCAAATTACAATCATTCGAATTATCAGCTTCATCAATCCCCCTCACAATTACAAATTTAAAAAAATATTTATTTAAATTGCCAATCACTGTATCTAAATCTTGATACGAGCGAGTTCAGAACTTCGAACAATCGGTACGTTGTGTCTATCGATCGCATTCTCGACGTACTGCATACCCACACACACACACACACACACGCACACACACACGAAGAAACTTGGCAACTGTTCGTTGTTCTCGGAGAGGAGACATTTCTTTGCCTCGAACTCCCTTCGCGGTTCTAAATAGGCCACAGCGTTCATTTGTTATGGAGGATTGATCGCCGCGCTAGATACCTATAGACATCGATCGTCAACGATTTATTCACGTACTATATACGTATATATCGGTTTATATAGCGTATAGAGACCGTAGAGAATTCCCACAGCGTACCGCGTATACGGTTGCCGGTTCGACGATGGCGTGTACATATCCCATACACACCGTGATAACGGAAAGCCTTAATACGTCTCGGACACTCGGGCCGATGGTGATGGCCTCGCAGCATCGCAGCTCGGCCCCGCGAGACCGACCATAGAGGAGCCTTAGCTGGCAGTTTGCCTAACAGGATTTGCTTCGTGGGTGTTAAACGAGCCAGGGCCTTCTCGCGGACGCAAATCACTCCATCAATCCCCTCGATTCGTCAATAACGAATATCCTTCAAAATTTAATAGATATTTTCCATGCAAACGAAAAAAAACAAAACAAAAAGAATAATTTATCTTCTAAGAGAAATCAAATTGATTGATTTGATTTGATTTTTCAATCAATTTGAAAAACTTTTCAATTTAGGATTTATTTTCGAAAGGTCGTGGGGAAAGATACAATCCTCGGAGGTGAAACAATGTTTATAAACAAGCCGCGTTGCTGTCGATAAAATAATAATTAGCGTAACAACGGATAATATTAGGAATTAAATTACGATAAGAAAGATTGTCGAGCACCCGTTTTATAGTGTTGCTACGGAATGCCATTTCTATTTATACGCGTAAACACATGCGCGTGAACAAAAACATGGGTTTATATATGTATATATATATAAGGATATATATAGATACACACCTTGCACGAGGCATGCGCATAGCGCACATTTCCGACGTCGTGAGAAAATTCGACTCGTTCTTGTTTTTGTTTTTTTGTTTTATTTCTTTTCAATCGTAAATAATATCGTTATCCGCTCGGAATGCCCATGATAAAATTGATATAGTCTCTTTTTGTCTGCATACTTCGATTTTAAATACGCACGCGCACACTTTCATATATAAAGACATATGTATGTTCTTGGTCGCGCATTCTTCGATACACAACGCCCTTACCACCACGCGGGCCTTCTCTCGCTTCAAATGTTAATTATTTATGGGATATAACTTGAGCGGGCGAATGAGAGAGAAAGAGAAAGAGAGAGAGAGAGGTACGATAAGGCTTTATACTCAACACGAGGATCGCTTATACGTGTGTGTCCCGCTTCTTACGGTTATATCGCTATATACGAATGCTCTCTGTTGCATGGTGCATGGTGCAATGAACTTTACTAGTTGGCACGAGCTCCATCCACAGAACAAGAGAAAGACAGAGAGGAAGAGAGAAAAAGAAAGAGAGAGAGAGAGAAAAAGAGAGGGGGGGCGTATGTGTGTGTGTGAGAGAGAGAGAGAGAGAGAGAGAGAGAGAGAGAGAGATGTGCAGTCTCATGATGCAGCGCGACCGAGAGTTAAAAAGGTTTTGTGTGTGTATTCGAATTTGATTGTATGAGTTTGCAGGTGTGTAAGAGAGGAAGGGAATATATGTACGTGGAAGGTGGCGAGAGACCGCGAAAATGTTGTCCACGTTTATAATGAGACGTCCTACCTGTACGGACAACAGAAGAACTCCTGCGGGGATTCTCCTCGGAAGCATTCTCTTTCGTATTAAGCGAGAACTTCTTTGCTTTATATATACATACGGGTGTATATAATTCTTGCGGTTTCCTGCGAGAGCCTCTTGCGGTCTCGACAAGTACTTCTGGTTTCGTTTTTTCGTGCGGCAAATTCGAAAGAAAAAGAATTGAACAACGATACCGACAATTTTGGCAATGTTCGGGCCGAAAGAAGGCAACCAAATTTGACGAGTTACTGAATTCAGAGTTTGGGTTTGGGAAGGAGAAATTTAATTTGTGCCCTTTGTTTTTTGTTTATCGGGAATTGAAAATTATGTCGAAAAAACGACGCAATATTTCGGGCAAAAGATATAACGGAAGTGATAATGCGGAAGCTTCGAAGGAGGATAGATCGCACGTGTCGCTCTCGGTTTCGTTGGCTTTCTTGAATGATGTCAACAGGTGAACTTTTCTTTTTTTAACGCAAAATTCAGCAAAATGTCAAAAAATTGAAAATATCAATTTTTTTTTTATAATGAAGTATGAGGAATTTTATAATGTCGGTGATTGAAGAATTTCTTTGAGGGTTTTCTAACGTCGATTTTTTTCTTGAATTTTTTTCAAGCCCGGAAGTGACAACAGGGCCAAAATCGAAAAACGTGCGAAAAAAATTGAGAAAATCGACAAAGCCTGTTATCACTAGGAAATTCAAGACTTTACCGCGAGCTGGTATTCCGGAAGACGCTGCGGTACATTTCGGCAATTTTTATTGTCTTGAAAAAAAAGCGGCGAATAATGGCGCGGATTGTCGAAAAGCGGATACAAGCAAATCGGAACTTCCGGTTCGCGATTCACCGAGATCCGAATTCACCAGACAGATGGTTCACAAGTGATTCTCACTTTCTTGCCATACCACTTATGTTCACTCTGCGTATATAACTCTTGTACACGGGACATTCCGACCCAAATCGACAAATACTCGACCCTGACTCGCTATAATTCGTCCCAAATTTATTTTATACTCGTTGCAACTCTAAACGTCGTTAAATTTTGCAATGGATTTTTTGTATTAAACATTTTTTGCATCTTTTACTTATTTAGAAAAATTACACGACTAGAATACAGCAAATTATTTACCTAATTGAAAAATTCTACAAACAATATTTGAAAAACAAGTATTTTTAAAACACATAGAATTTTAGAATTATTCAAAATTGAAAAATCCTTGATTGTGAAATTGAAAGAATTGTGAAAAATTCTTTGTTACGTATCCAAATTTGTTATACATATTTTAGAACAGGCTGAACGTTCTATTTTACTCGAGTCTATTTTAAATTTTATAAAAAGCAGATAAATAGTGCATTCATTTTAGAATTTTAAATAACTTAGAAAAATAATTTAGACAGCAAATTATTCACGTAATTGTAAATTCTACAAACAATATTTGAAAAACAAATATTTTTAAAACACGTAGAATTTTAGAATTATTCAAAATTGAAAAATCCTTGATTGTGAAATTGAAAGAATTGTGAAAAATTCTTTGTTACGTATCCCAATTTGTTATTCATATTTTTAGAACAGGATGAACGTTTTATTTTATTCGAGTCTATTTTGAATTTTATGAAAAGCAAATAAATAGTGCTTGGAAAAAGCAAATAAATAGCTTGGAAAAAAATTGGGCCGATATTTCAGAGTTGGAAGGTCGCAGAGCCGTCGATTTGAGCTGGCATGCCCTATATATATTGATAGTATACATACATAAAATATATATAAAAGGAGGGAGTCTCTCGGAGCATACAATTCTCTTGCTCCGGATGTTGAGTTTAAAGGCCGTTTTATGGCGAGCGGTGGATATATATTTGTTCGAGCGGACACAGAAATGCTCGTGAACACGTGTGTCCCGCTCGAAATGTACAACTTGCACAGGAAATAAGATTCTCTCATCCCGACGCGCCGATTAATCATTGAAATATTATCTCCGTTCTTTCTAGATTGGAAAGATTGGCCGGTACGGAACATTACGCTCGGCAAATCTCTGCACTTTTGGAGGAGACTGTGGAATCGCCAAATTTTGTGGTATGTCTCTGATCAATTTGCCTTATTATTTACACCATTTTGTTATAACCTTCTATTCGTATCCCGTTCGAGTTCATCCCGTGGGATAAATAAGAAATTCATAACGGGATAGAATTTTCAAACGTAGAAAAAATAGTGAGAACAATTTCTTACATTCTATTTTTACCACATTTTTAAGAAATTTTAATCCACGCTCAGAGAATAAACTTTTCTTCATCTTGAATATCTGCATATTTGCAATGGGGACAATTTTATATATAGAAAAATCAAGAAAATATATAATTACATGAAAAGAAAATGATTTTCATGTCCATCTTTTATCGCAGGTGAAACAGCCGCCGGATGATAATTTCCTTCCCTATGAGAGATCTAACAGTCTGTCCTATCCTCTTTGGTACAAAGAGCCTGAAAACATTAAGTAAGTGGATAATTTTTGCAAACATATAATTCAATTTTTGAAATGACGAAAAAAATTTCATCTACTTCGAAAACTTTCCTTCAATCTTCCATCAGTTATGAATCTCAAATTGGAAATTCCTCGGCCTCACTCGAGACGAAAAAAGAGAACATCAAGATGAGAGAAATGCTCGCCAAAAGTGCAAGGAGCGATTGCACTTTGACGAATTCGACGATCACTACCGAAAGTGGATTTTCCTTTGAGGATTATGATGACGAAATTAACGAAGAGTTGCCCTTGTTCTCATCAAGCGTATCGAGGATCTCGGACGAAAACATGGAGAGCGAAGATGACGAAGAGTACGAGGAAGTGAAGGTCGCCATTGTCGTCAAGTGAAGGCTACGCAGCTAACAATGTGTGAGTCTCTTCCTATCTGTTGTATATAAAAATTTTAATGCTAATTCACCGAGTTGAAATTCCGTAAACGAGCTGCTGTGTGCAAGTGCTTGTTGTCAGATCTTGTTCAAGGATGCGCGATGCAGCATTTTGTAATTATTTCTCTCCCCTGCCGAGCGCTAATTAACACGTCTGCTCATTCTCGTTATTTTGTGCAATTAGACGAGATTACAGTTTGTACGAGGCTTTTTACCTGGAAGTCGTTGTATCGTTAATTTCGGAAGTCAACCTGACAGACTTTACTATTTTGATAAATGTTCCTTATCGTTCAGAAGACGAGTGTATTGTGAGAATCAATTCTTAATTTAATTAAAGAAGATACGTTGAATTGATTAGTAAATACGATGGACCTTCGTATGAAAAATTAATGACGCGATACAGTTAGGATGAGGAAACACAGTTGATCAAAGGCGATATTAGGAATGAAACTTTCCCACGTCTTTATTCTCGTTTCTAAGTTAAAATATAAAAAATTCCGTCCACCTCGTATAATTTAAGTTGCATTTCAGTCCATCCATCAGTCAGCGGATTTCGTTCGCACGATTGGTCGCTCAATTCATTTCGGTCGCTTACCAACGGGAGTTCGTTTGGAAGATTTCGCTCGTCGAAAAACGTTTATTTCGATTCTCATTAATCCCGCTCGCTTTCTTTCTCCGCCTCCCGCGCGTATCGTGCGCGACGAGGCAAGTTGCTCGTTTCAAACAACCTGACTAGCTTGGCTCCGTTGGAGAATTTTGGAGTCGTCCCTAGGTCTTCTTCCACGAGTAATACATCTCGAGAGGTCGATTGACTCTCCAGAACTTGTCATTCACCTGGCGTAATGTCTGTGCGCCGCTCAGAACGACCAATTGACCAGGCATAGGTGCTATATAGATGCAGAAATTCAACAGTCTGTCCGACTCGGATAGCTCCGTGTCAAGATCTAGGGTTAATCTCATCGCCAGGTATTTGCTAAGATGATCCACTGAAATGTAAAATTCGCAAAATTAGACATATGGAAGAGAATATATTTATAATACTTATTAATCATGGACTTTCCTATTACACCTCATAAATTTACTTACCCGTAGCGTTCGCTGTGGTTTTTATGTATCTTATGCTATTCTCCTTTAACGCCTTGATCAGTGAATTATCACCGGCCATTTCGGTTGGATGGGGTTTAAAAACGAGCTCGATCTCATTAAGCATAAGTGGCTCGCTTGGTCCTTCACCCTCGGTATCCACCATCGAATCACCACCAGGCGTTTCTCCCTCCGCACTCGAAGATTCGTTTTCTGAATTTTGGAAGCTCTTTTGACGTTTCGCCGACTTTGATATCGAGGGATTTGGTGACGGTGTTGTGGAGTTTCGGGATGTCGAGCCTGAGATCGCGGGACTGCTCGCAGGTTGCGAGACGCTGTTCGAATTTTGTGAGCTCGAATTGTTGATCACAGGACACACGCTACTATTCAACGGGCCTGTAGCACTCTGAGACGAGTCGCTTTGATTCGCAGCGATTGCACCTGGTGTTGGTGTTGCTGGTGCACTCACATTCGGCGTATTGTTATAAGACGGTACGTTGCTTGGATTTTCAGACTCGTTTGCATTCTTTCTGGATCGCTGTGGCCTATTCTGGCTCTGCAGCTTTATGCCCTCCGTTATCGAATTCACCAATGCAGCTTGTGAATGCGATTTGTTTAAGTTTGCCAGTACTCTTTCCTGATGAGCCTCGTACTCGTCTCTACTGGGATATATTTTTTGTATGAGAAGATCAAAATTTGGATCTGGCCTCAGCGATCTTTTGGAAACAAGCTTTTTTCGACAGGTAGGACATTCCTGGACCAGAAAAGACAACAGCAATGATAAACTATTCGATAGAATGACATATAATAAATACCACACATACAATATGTCAACTTTTCAAGGTTAAGAACACACTTAGGTCCCAAAATTCTAAATCCTCGTCAATCACACAAATTGCTATTACATAAAACAATAATTACCTTATTGCCACTGCGTAGAGCGGTAATAATACAATCTGAACAGAAACGATGCAGGCACTCTTTGGTTGTCATTGTTTTTTTTAACATATCCAAACAAATCGGACACATTAATTCGCTGTGCAAGCTTCGTGGACTAACGGCGATTTCTGTGTTGTCAGTTATGGGATCTTGAGGTATACGATGAAGCTCGTACAACGACAATTCCCAGGTTTTATTGAGACCAACTTGTTCCGTTGACGCCATTATCGCGTTTGTGATGAATTTCGGACCTCGCGATCACTACCACCGAGAATAGTGGCGAGGCAGACACGGCTATATATATACGTACAGTTCGCGACAGCTGACCACTGTACAATCAATGAATGAGACGTATTTTTTGAATGGCTTGGCGAATTTGTGTTAACGCCACTGATACGGGCGTAATTTGCGATGCGACTGAAACGAGAGAGAACGACAACAGTGATAGAAGCGCGTGTGTACGCTTAGCGACATCTAGTGGCGGGTGTCTGAACTCGTTATTGCAAGCCTCGTCGATAAGAGTACACCTGTTACCATCCGAGCGGTCTTGAGTTCGTAGTTCACACAAACACCGTCCGCGGCGCTCACCGCAGTATCGAATGCAAGCGCGGAAAGACTTCGACGATGGGTCAAGCTGTCTCATCTTCATTTCAAGTAACTATCGTTTTGTTTTCGTTTTCGATCGAGTGATATCTCCCAAGTGAACGTGCTTATCAACGTTTTAATGCACGATGGATGCCGTTTATTTCTTTCGGGAATTGCTGCAATGTCGCGTAATAAAAAAAAAAACGTGGTGTCTCTGAACATGCTTATGATAATCGAGTCTTACTCGACACAGTGTACGTCCACCACTACAGACTGCCCGTTGTACGTTGTGTTGGCTTGTGCACTGAACACATACGCAAAAGACGGTTTCCATGCTGGGATAAATAATATAACGGTAAATTTATAATCCGAAGTAAGATGGGCGTATCCGAGGTTGGTTTCGCGAGATGCAGCTCAACGGGCAGAGCAGCTAGAAGAGAGGTTAGTGTATATCTCCGGTAACTCCGTTTCTCTCTCGTACGTGAAACGATTCAGCGACAGGAGAGCACGTACAGATACGAGGCATTCCACAGCAATCAATTAAAATCGACCGACAATGATATATGTCCATCGTCATTTTTAAAACATGTGCATAATACAATTTTTTAACCCTCTCCCCAATTTGTTTCAGAAATAAAATACAGGCTAGAGGCTTCGTAATTGGAATGGACGAAAATAAAAATGGCCTGACGAGATTTATCGAGACGATCGAAAGAGGCTAAAGCGGAATTCGTTTTTTGTCAACATAACCTGCAAATTTGCATTTTTACTTATGGTAACGAAATGGTGGGAAATCATTGATATAATTATAAAAATGTATTTTTAAAGTTCACAGGGACAATGGTGGTCGTAATATGCTTGAGGAAAAGTAACGAAAAGATGTTCAAGACTGGGAAACGTCGGACGGATCATTATGTCTCGATGATTGATCATAGAACGAGTCATGCATATTCCAGCCAATCTCTTAGCTTATGCGAGAAAATATCGCATTTGTATTTTCTCCTCGTAACGAGAGAGAGAGAGAGAACGTCTGCTGCCCGTTCTCTCGCGAACTGGAACACACAGAAGACTGTGTGTATGCGTGCGTTTGTGCGTGTGCACGCTGTTGCATCTTACCATTTCTAGCGACCCTATAACTGTAGTAAAACTGGCCGCTGGATCCTGAGACGCTCTCGCCTCTCTCTCGCCCCGTTATCGCTCGCCGCAAGGCTCTCGCTCCCCCTCTACCTACCCCTCCACAACATTCGCAACAAATCTCAAGTCTACAAGTTTGGCATCTCGTCGTGAACGGCAATGTGTCACCGATGGGTTAATTAATGATAATTTCGTGCCGGCTTCGGAAGACTTTAGCGGGATCCGTGACATACTGCGATAAAATGATTATTTTCGCTCATTGATTTATCGATCAGTAAATATTTGGGACGCGTATTCACGTATAAGATATAATCTTATAAACAAGGCGCGAACGTTGTGTGTCGCAACAACGCGAAAGACCTCTTGTTCGTGGAGATCCTGTCTGGACGACTTTTTTGACCTTGCCTCGTATTCGTATAGAGGATAGATGCCTCGGGGCGCGTGTAGGCCAGTTAGAAGCCCAACTCCCCCGGTGTCAACGTTTTACCCGCGGCATCCGACGAGTATAACGGATCGACAAATTGTCCTCGATGAGAAATTCCTTTAACCTTGTGGGCACAAATATTATCGAGTCTATACGACGGTTCGGTTGGCCTATATATATATCTAGTTATATATCTGTCGAAGAGCTCTCTCTCCCAGCCTACCGGCACTTTTTATTCGATATTCTCACATTCTTTTCATTTCTCTTCTCACCAAATTTGTTTCCATTCTCAACGTTATTTCATACTTTTTTTTTCTTTCTTTCTTTTTCATTAATTCCCATACAATTTTTTGTTCTCCTTTTACTCTCGACGGCGAATAAATAGAATTATAATTTCTACGACAGAATGAGAACTGGAATACGCGCTTTCCCACGATTACGACACACATTGTCTCCGGCGCTCGTATCTAATGCCTTCTGATACGTATCGTTTTCTACCACTGTCTAACTCCTCCCGTTTCTCTCTATCTCTCTCTATAAATATATATATATGTATCGTCAATTGCATAATTTAAATAGACTTTCAGCGGGAAAGACGCGCGCGGCTGACTCCTGAGATTTCGCAGGAAACTTTCCTTCCTCAATGAGCGCGCTTACGAATGAATTATACGACAGAGTGCTCCGTATGACGTTAACCGATATATACAAAGGTGGTAACGATTTCGTGTTTGTCGCTACGTGATACGCCACTAGGTGTAATTACGTTGATATATATTCTTCGGTCATTTACCTCGTACCGGATATTGCACGTAATTGTTGCAATTATTCCGCGCTTTCTTTCGATACCACCGGTCGTGTCTCGTTGCCATCCTCTCTCCTTCCCTTCCACGCGTTCGCTCGACACGTTCTTCCGGATAACACGTATCGATAGTTCGACCTCGCCAAATAATTCTTGCCATTATATTGTACGTGTATATTGCGAGAATTTTATTATTACTATTATTTGTTATTATCATTAATTATTAATTAGTAATGATTATTAATTTTTAAAGTAATTAGTTACAATTTCTTAATCAACAAATAGGAAAAGTTAACTAATAGGACATTTATTCGTTAAATAAAATATTCATTTTCCTGTTAAATTAATTATATAGTGAAAAAATGCTTGGATCGAAAAATACACCAGAAATGACTGTAACAAATAAGTCGTACAATTAAAATGACAATTGATATTAAACATCCTTTTCTATAATCATCTATAATTTAGCTAATTGAAAAAACGAATGACTAAGTAAAGTTTCTTTTTTATATCAAATATTTGAAAACTCACAACTCCTACCTCTATAACAATATTAATTTTTCTTCACAATTTAAATAATCCAATAAACGAAAATTTTTCCTATCGAAAAATCGGGCAACGATCGTCAATAATCTTATACAGGCTGAATCACATAAAGTGTCGCACAGCGAATTCTGAGGTACATGAGGCCATTACAAACAAAAGTTGCAAATAAACATTAGAGATATTGTTAATAATTTACGAGATATACATTTTTTAATGGTTCCAATCAGAGCGCGCCGAGATGCGTTGAAGCCGCCCACCCCCACCCTAGCCGTAGATATAGCATAGATTAGGGCGTTACATTTGGGTTTGCAAAATTCAGAGCAGTCAATTAGATTGCTTGTATTTTTCCGCAGTCATTTTTTTTTCTCGGACATTGGCTGCTCTGAATTTTGCCCAACGTGCCGACAAGCGTTGAAGTCACCCACTCCCCGCCTAAATTCAGAGCAGTCAATGCCCGAGAAAAAGAAATGACTGTGGAAAAATACAAGCAATCTAATTGACTGCACTGAATTTTGCAAACCCAAACGTAACGCCCTAATCTATGCTATATCTACGGCTAGGATGGGAGTGGGCGGCTTCAACGCTTCTCGGCGGGCTCTGATTGGACCAACTTTAAATATTTATATCTCGTAAACTGTTGACAATATCCCTAATGTATATTTGCAACTTTTGTTTGCAATGGCCTCATCTACCTCAGAATTCGCTGTGCGACAGTTTATGTGATTCACTCTGTATATAAAAATGGAAGAATGTTTGTTTGTTTGTTTGTTTGTTTGTCACGAGTAAGCTCCTATACCATTCATCCGATTGCGATGAAAATTTGGTGAATTGTAGTCCGCACTTCCGAGAAGTTTTCTGCGTCAGTAGAATAATTTTATTTGCCAAAATAAACGCGTACGGGGCAAAACAAAATTAACATTTATGTATATCTATATATAGAGATTATTTGACAGCTGTCAAAGTATGTTACCAAAATGACAAGCGAAGTAAAAGACATTCATTTGTTTTAACGACTCGATCGACTCGATATTATATATTAGTTGCATAATTCATTTGACAGCGAATGTCAAATTAATTATGACTCTAAATCGGGAAGCGATTGAAAGATCTACACCTCGATCAAAAAGGAAACATACATTACGAGTTTCAGAAACGTATGAGCACCGAGAAGAAAGACTGAAAACCATTAGAATATGTACGATGAAGTACAAACTTTCATAAAATAACAGCAACAACAGACGAATTGATTCACAAAGTTTTTGAAAATATTGTACATAACTGCAAAAAACGTAAGTGGTTAAGGGAACGCGCTATATTAGCAGCAAAAACACCAATGTCAATTATATAAATTTCACGATTCAGAAGAGAATATCATGAGAAGCTAAACCGTACAAGTCGATTGCTACTTTTATTAATCAAGAACAAGTTGTTAATTATCCAACTGAATTCCTGAATTCGTTTCATTTGCCAGGCATAGCGTCGCACGTTGTAACATTGAAAATGGGCGTGCCTATCATACTTTTACGAAACATCAATCCACCACGACTTTGCAACGGTACTGGACTTCCAGGGAAAAATATGATGAACAATATCTATTGTAGTTTCGCTGATAAGCGACACTACAATTTAAAATAGAAAATTTAAAGGAAAAGGCGATGTACTGTTGTCACGTATCCCAATGACATCAAAATATATGTCATCCGATTTCAAACGTTTGCAGTTTCCAGTGCGACTCGCATTTGCAATGCCCATCAACGAAGCACGGGGAAAATCTTTAAAAATGTGTATAGTATAAATTATATTTGGAAAATTCATACTTCACACGTGGAGAGAAAAACAAAAAATATTGTGTGTCAAATGAATTATGACATCAAAACGACATTGCAACGCATGCCGGGTACCGCTAGTAATTCATAAAAAATTTCAAATCATGAAAATAAAAAATGTCCACTATTCAATCGCGTTGTTCTCGTCAATAGCAAATAATTTGTCTGATTAGATTTACGCGCGCGATAAAAGAAATCGTAATGGTCGTCGGGCGCGCGAACTCGTCGAACGAGTTCGCGTGCGTGCGCACCCCAAAGTGTGCCTAGATCGCACCGTAGGTCGTGATTTGACCCAGAGTCGTTGAGCTGGCGAGTAGAGAGAGAGAGAGAGAGAGAAAGAGCAGTGGCGCGCACGAGACCGCCGCGCTCGGTAGTAGGGAACTCGTGTTTTCTTCTTCTCGTACACACATCGCCGAGAGAGTCTCTCGTGGCGAGTGCGCCGATACACGTGCATCGAAGAGAGCTCTCTCCCTCTCTCTCCGTCTCTGTCACTCGCGCGCGTGCGCGCGTCTCTCCCGGCTTGATATCGCGTCGTGGGCAGTCGTACCTCGAAACCCGGCACTGTCGCTACGCGTCTTCGTATATCCCCAACGGTCCTTGATTTTTGCACATCAAGAATCGTATCACCGCGCTGTTCGCCTTCCGACTCCAATTTCGCATCGTATCACGTTCGTCTTTATCAAACTGTCAACTCGTTTATTGTCGCGAGTCGTTCTTTTCCAGTCACGCAAGTTCGTTTAATGTTTCGCGATAGCGCGAAAAATGTACGGTTGAAAACTTTACGCTATTCCTCTGTGGTCGATGCGATTAACGTACTTGCGATAGCTCGATTTGTTCCCGGTCAGTGATTTAACGAGGTGACCTTCGCGTCGAAACGGGAATAATTCTTGTTTTTTAATTTTTATATTTAATTACAATTTTTTATTTAATTCGATCGAGGCAAGATACATTAATAAATATCAAAAATTTAATTAATTCAAGGTTTATTTCGTAATTTGAGATTTTTGTTTTAATACAAAACTAGTAGTTACGAAATTCTTAAACACGCTTGGACGAGCTGTAATTATAATTCGCGTAATTAATAATTGTCGGTATGTAACCGCATCTCGCATTTTTCTCTCATGTTTTATTTCTCCTTGTCATACACAAGAAGAATCAGTGATTCGAACGATTCGCAAACTGTAAGAAAGAACGAAACGAGAGTTGAATAAAAAAAAGTACGTGAACACGACGATAGAGGGAAAAAAGCGAGGCGCTCTCGCGCGAGAGCAAACGAGAAGATCCGCGTTCCGTGGGTGCGAACGGACGCGCGAGCGTGTAGTGCACGTCCGAAACGCGGCAAATTGCCATGATACGTTAGGACTTGGAGCGCGGCAACGATGCCTCGACGAGAGCAAGCGCGAGAAGTTTTAGTCCCACTTCCCCTAACGTCGTAATGGAGTATTGCCCTCGTCAAGACGAATATCACGCATGCGCCAAGTTCGTCGCGTGATACGTTCGACGCGGTTGACCCACGCGCCCTCTATCATTTCAGTTCACCTCCGACGTCACAGTTGCACGTGAATTCGGGTTGATCAACGGGTGTTTCGAAAACAAACAAAAAGAACGTCACCTCTTTGACCCGAAGTGATAATTTCTTTCTCATCGATCGTTGAATATAAGACGGATTAAAAATATAGCCTCGACGGTCGAAGCGATGGTGCGAGGTTTATTTACATTTGTGACTTTTGCGTGAGAGGATTGTCCAATCGGTGAACGGGTGAACTATGTGAGAGAAGTGTGCGCGTGCGTGTATATCGACTTGGATTTTTAAAGCACGGAGAAGAGTAAGTCTCGTCGTTAACATCGAAAGCCGGGTAACACTACTTTCGAGTCGTTCGCTTGACCCGCAATTGCAGAGGCGTAAAAAAAAGAGAAGAGAAAAAATAATGCCTCGCTCGCCTCGAGAGGATATGACCTAGAGAGACGATATCAAATTCCGGGACCTTCTTCGAGACACTTTTCACGATCGAGCTTGCCCCAACCGACGCCATGTGAGGCCTCTCGATATCGCGCAAAGTGTCAGGCACGTTTTACGTTTTTTTACATCGAAGTTTGCGGTTTTAATCGATCCGCGAACGGAACGCGATTGAAACGACGAGACGCGTACGAGACAAATGGGCAATTCGAGATCGCAACCGTGTCGGCGCGGCCGTCCCATGTACCTGTTTTACTTGATTCATCGTACGTGGACGGGCAAGTCGGCACGCGTCGATAAGGAAGAGCGCGATGAGACCGACGGCCGGGACAACGATGCGTCCTCGTCGCGATGCAGCGACTGCAAGAGCTGTCATTATCGACAGGACAGTCTTACCTTCGACAGGTAAGTTAGAAAATTCGTTTCTCTGTTTATCTTAAATTTTGCCCAACTGGGAGAATTAACTTCGGTCGGTAAAACAGTAATTTTAATTATTTATAATTCATCGTACCTTCGGAGGATTCGATTCGCGCGCCTTTTGGATGGCGAGCATTAGCTACAAATTTAACAAACTCTTAATTAAAACGATTCACCCAACGTGCATCTTGCAAATATTTTGTTTAACCTCGAAATACAAACTTAATAATTATATTTTGCACTTTTAATTGAAATATTTTTATTATATTGTCATCGATTCTCTTCTAAGAATAAAATTGAAGCATGACTTGATATTTTTAATGAACAATTTTTCAATTTACGAACGAATGAGTCGAGGCAATAATTTTAGTTTAATTTTTCAATTCGAAATTTTTATGGCGAGTGAAACATAACGACGCAGTGTCATTAGATAAACAACACTGCAAGCTCAAGTGTCTTTCAAACGATCGGGTGCGTCGCAGCCCCCGCAGTGAGCGCTTATCTTATCTCCTTACCGTTACCCCCACTCCTGCCGGCTCTAGCTCCGGTCTCCGCTGGCCGCGACGTGCGCGCCGGTACACTGGCTTGTCAGTAGACCCACGGCTGTCACGCGTAGCGGGCTCGTTCAACGATTGTCTGTTCGTGTCCCACGAGTGTTTGTACACAAAATTCGTTCGCCTCGATGTTTTTTCCGCGCTGCACGCACGATCGACCGACCGATCCGCATACGTGAGTGACGTTATCGCAATTATGGGCAACTTTAATTAAACGATCACGGAATTTTACTACAATTATATCACAGGTATTTTCCAAAATCTATTCAATTTACATTTAGTAAAATTTTGTTTATTTTTTTACACTATATTTATTAGTAATTTAATTTTTTAATTGATTCGTATTACATTGATTAAAATTTTTATTTGGCATTGATTTTAATTTAATTTAATTTAAAATTGATTTGAATTATGTTTAAAAAATTTGATTCAAAATTCATTTAAATTACGTACTATTTAAAATTTATTGACATTGAAATTGATTTATTTGAATTAAAAATTTATTAAAAAATTTTGAATTATATTCAACATTTTAAAATAATTATATCGACGTAAAAAAGAAATTATATATTTAAAATTCTTTTTGATATTTCATACAAAATCAAGTAAATTAATTTATTTGAATTGAAAGTTGATTTACTTAAAAATTTTGAATCCATATTAATTCAAAATTTTTAAATATCAATTATATCGACGTAAAAAAGAAATTACATTTAAAATTCTTTTTGATAATTCGTACAGACAGTTTCTAAACGTAGAGAAATTTGTTCACTCTAAATAAATAATTAATGTACACACGTGCGTTGTTTGGAAATTTTTTTTTAATGCTCGAATATTAAGTTGAACGTTAAAGGACAGAAACGATGTGAAAAGCTACGTAAAAATTCGAAGCAAAGGCAAGCTCGATGAATTGTTGAGTGTAATTTCGAGAGTCAAACGTTCTCGTGCTAGTTTATATGCACATAAACACCTACGAGAACGTTTGACTTTATATATATATGATTTTTGTACAATGAAGAGTTGTAGGTCTATCCAATGTGCAAAATGGAGGCATCGCGATGAATATCTGCAGAACGCGACGTTACTTTCATGCAATTACTTCAATTATAGAAATACCTTCAATGCAAAGATCGTTTCTCTCTTTCTCTCTTTTCATCTCTCTCTCTCTCTCTCTCTCTTTCTTCCATCTCAAGATATGATTGCTCCTGAGAGCAAATTGCATTCCACTCGTCCATATTCCGCGTACATCCGCGACGATGCATTGTTCCATTCCCTTTGTACGTATAAAAGTCTATATAAACGCTGTACCTGGTAAAGAAAAAAAAAGAAAGAAAGAAACACAACACACAGTTTGGCTTCAACGTGAGAGTTGGAAACATAATGAAAATCGCATTGCCGTTTTCATACCCTCGTCCTATTATGAATAATAATGAGACAGCACAAAAAAATAGAAATAAAAATAATTAATTAATTCGTTAATTACAAATATTTTGTGCACAATAATAAACGATGATTAATTACGAAGATTATTTGAAAAACCATTTGTCAACATTTCTTTTTTTTTAATCCACTGACAAAAATTAATTTTTTTCTTCGTCAATGAGAAATTTGATTTGTCCGATAATTATTCAAAATAAAAATATTAATTTTTTTCATTTTTTTTGTTCTTACAATTTTTAATTTTTTTATTTTAATTTTTTTCATTTTTTTTTTGTTCTTACAGTAATTATAAAACAAAACACACTTTGGCTCCAACGTGTGAGTTGGAAACATAATGATAATCGCATTGCAGTTTTCATACGCTCGTCCTATTATGAATAATAATGAGACAGCACAAAAAAATAGAAATAAAAATAATTAATTAATTCGTTAATTACAAATATTTTGTGCACAATAATAAACGATGATTAATTACGAATATTATTTGAAAAATAATTCGTCAATTCTTTTTTTTAATCCACTGACAAAAATTAATTTTTTTATTCGTTAATGAGAAATTTGATTCGTCCGATAATCATTCAAAATTAAAATATTAATTTTTTTTATTTTTTTCGTCTTAAAATAATTACGAGAATTGTTTGTTTTTGCGATGGAAATTGAGCGAGATTCTATCTTGGAAAAGAAAGAAAAAATGAAATTAAATAAATAATGAAAAGTATTTAATTCGCAACGGTGAGCAGTTTCGAAAATCAAAGTTAGAAACTGTCGCGCACGTTTAGCGCGATCGGGAGCGTGACGCTAAGCGGGCAAGCTTGATGAGATTCTCTCTCGGTGCTTCTCGCATCGCGTTCACGCGGTCAGCACGCGACAATTTCTTTCTTCTCTTCTCTCATTGCGCTCTACTACGACCCAACTGGCCGCAGCTGCAACGTCTCCTCTAAAGGGACTCGCCGCGTTGCGTTTCTTCATTTTCACCGTGAGCGGTCACTCGAACTTAATGGCTTAACGATTCTTTCTTAATTTTATAATTGCGCATTAACCGCTCAAGAAAACAAAAACAAAAACTAAATGACGCGGCCGTTCCACTTTTTGTTTCCTTTCTTTATTTATTCGTGTCATCGCTCGTTTCGCAATTCTCACTTGCCGATTTCTTTTTATCAGCAGAAAATTCATTCTTAACTCGTTCGACGAGCAAAATTTGCAAATTGAAACAAATTTGACAAAAAAGAAGGAAAAGAAATTGAAACTTCTCACAATTCAAATTTCTTCAATTCAATTTTGTTTGCAAATTGCAAATTGTAACGTACACGATGCTTAATTGGAACTATCGAACGCTCGCAATATCTTTCATTTTTTTTAAAAAGTGAAACATCTAAATCTTAATTCCCTAAATTTTGACAAAAAAATGGAACAAAAGATTGAAACTTCTTACAATTCAAATTCCTCAAATTTATCACACCAGCGCCAACGCGCCTATTTTTTTTTTCTTGTTGAGAAAATTCAAATTTCGACCCTGAAAGTTTCATTATTTTTATTTGTTTATTTTTGAACGAAAAACAATCTTTTTTATTTCCAAACGCGAGAAAGGGAAGGTTTAATCCCGAGGAATGTCTTCTTGAATAAAGTATCTTGTGCGCGTGAGATCGACAGACTCATCACGTATTAATTGACGGTCGAGTCCGATCGATCGATCAAAACGTCTGTCGCGCACGCACGCGCGCACCTCTTCTCTATATATAAAGCGAGTGGGTGTAAAACACGCGTAATAACACTCCCCTGTATGGAAATCGGTAGATCGAAGGTTGTATCGTGCTATAAACGCGTGGCTTGAATTCTCGATCGCGCGTCGACTTCCTCGGGTCTCTCTCGCTGAATATGCCTTTGGCATTCCGTGATCGTTACGTACACGTGTTTCAGGTATACACGCAGTACTTATACCTGGGGTGGAGCTCTCCCTCGCGTGTTTCTCGATGACTAACTGGACCGTCGACAATTTTCTTCGTCCAAGTGTCGCATGCGATTTTTGAAATTTTTTATTTTTTCGAATTTATTTATTTTTAAGAAATTACAATTAATTCCTTTTGATATTTCATATAAATTGTGAATGTAGAGAAATTTATTTATATTTTCATATTTATTTATTAATTTATTCAAATTAAGCGAATGAAAATTGCATTTTTGCAAATCGACGAATTTTAAATTTCTTCCATATCGATTTATCTTTATTATTGATTGATTGATTGATATAAATTCTAAACTTAGAGAAATTTGTTTATATTTTTACAATATTTTTATATTTATTTATTTATTTATTTATTCACATTACGTGAATGAAATTTGCACTTTTACAAATCGACGAATTTTGAATTTCCTCGATATCGATTTATCTTTAATATTGATTGATTGATTGCTTTTTGACGATAATAATGCGTCCTTTCTCGTTGAAAAAACGATAGTCGTAAAAAAAAAAAGAAAACAAAATCTGTAGGTCGGTCAATAACGGCACTTTCCGATGTCTTCTCCTTTATTACTCGCCCCTCTTTCTTTCTCTTCGGTCGTATCCTCGCGATGCGCTAATTTTCGTTTTATTTTTTATGTTATTTTTTTTTCCTCGTATTTTTTTATACTTTTATTGCTCTTTTCTCGCTGCAACTGCGGCCGCAACAGCAGCTTCTCGATGCGCATTAAGGCTCGCATACGCACGCGTGCCCAGTGAAAAGAGATATTACAGTTATGCGCTCTCTCTCTTCCTCCCTCTCTCCCTCCAGTCCGCACCGAGAGGAGATGAGCCCTCGAGATGAGGACCCGTTCTATATATACATACATACATACATACATACATGCATACATACATATATATATATATATATATATATATATATATATATATATATATATATATATATATATATATATAAATATATATATATATACATACATATATACATACATATACATATATATATATATATATATGTATTTATTTATTTATATGTGTGTGTGTGTGTGTTGTGTGTGTATGTATGTTATACATACAACTTGAGATTCATAACGGCATTAAATCTCGTGTATGTACAATGAACATCTGTTTGATATAGAATTCTCTCACGACTTCCTCTCTTTATACGAATGACGCGATGAAAACTGCGCTCTTGATTAGATTTGTTTTTGTTTTTATTTTCATCAATCACAGACCTCTGTGGTTTCTGATCTCACACATTCTCTCTCGTGCACTTCTCGTTGTATAGCTTCCCTCGACCAATGTATCTCTCGATATAAAGAAAATCAATTTAACGTTAGAAAATAAATTCACAAATTCGATTCGAATATATTTTTGTGATAAAAAAAGAAAAAATATTTTGTCGGGTTTTTCATAGGTTTGTCGATACGAAGCTTTTTCATTCGGGAATCAAAGAACAGTGCGAGGAAAGTCTTGAAATTGGCTGAAGGAAAAATTAATTTTTTAATTTAATGTTGAAAACTAATTTTTTCTAAGAAATAATTGTAAATGGATTTCGAATTGTTCTTTATTTCAAGCTTGACGTACGTCTACCGATACGAAACGTTTATTTCATTCGGTAATAAAAACGAAAGAAGGAAGGTCACAACACGAGCACGAGCGGTCATCAGATGATTATTGTATAAACCTCGCTCGTCATAAATATATATATTAAATCCATCAGCGGCTCTCTCCGTGATCTATGAGCTAACATATATGTATATATATATATACACTTATATACGCACGTATTTGTTTCTCATAACGGAAGAGCAGGAGAGACGAGATTGGGTACTTATACATCAACACATACGTGTGCATATACCGGGTGTCCCAAAAATCACGGATCACCTGGCACCTGCCGGTAGCTAGCGATGCTACGAACCCGTGCCCGAAGTCTAAACGTTTAATTCACTATAGTTTTTAAACGAGAGACGATCTAAGATGCCCAATCGAGAAATACGATTCATTTTCTCTCTCATTTCTAAATTATCACGAATTGACCGCGCAAACTTCGTACTTGAGTTCATAACAAGGTCAACTACCCGCAGGTAACTGATGATCCAAAACTTTTGGGACACCCTGTATATGCACATAAGTGTATAAACGCGAAACCGTATGATGTTTCTCCGGGACACGCGATCTCCCATAATTGACATTGGCGAGAGATACGAGCAACCGCGAAATTGAGTTTTCCATCAATGGAGCAATCTGCGAATCGATACAGCTCCATTCGTCGATAAATGATCATTAGTCCAAGCCCCCCGAGTTCAACGACTTCTTTGATTGCATTGACAAGAGAACGAACGAGAAAAAGTACACGTTCTCTCATCACACACGCATATACACGTACGAAGATTGTAAATTTATTTTCTCACAATGATAAATCTCCGATCTTGCACTATAGCTTCGTTTATCCTTCTCGTGTGATTACGAAACTCGAGCGAGATCGCTACAAGACCTTAGAACTCGCTATACGCGTACGAAAGTATTCTGTTCCGGGTGAATTCTGAAAAGAAAAACGCGCGAATGAAAATTCATGATTTGCCATCGCACTGACAATACTCTCCCGGCCGGCTTTCAGAAACCGGCGAGGAGGAAATACACGTGTGGGAACAGTCGATATTAATTATTAAAATTCGGTATATAATTGTGTATGAAAAAGTCTCCACGATCTGTAGACACAAATATAGATGGAACCTGAAGATTCTTTTAATGTTAATCTATTTTGTATAAACCGTATACGAAACTGTCTATAAACTTCTACGTGTAACGGTATACAATGTGAGATATTTCTCTTCGTCTCTCTCTCTCTCTCCCTCTCTCTTTGATAATAATTACTCCTTGACGCATAGAGTGATTATTAAATAAACATGACAACGATGCACGAAGCGTGCTCGCGTTATTTCCTTGGCTCGCGTGAAAAAATATACACAAATATACGAACGCACACGAACTCTTGGATATAACAAGAGAACGTAGATTGCTCCGTGTGAATTTATTAATAATTCAACGTTCTTACGTTGTACGGACGAGAAACGGTAGTGTGGCAAATCAGTCGTTAGTAATACTAATCGCGTGTGTGCTCGCTCATGCCTACTCGTTGTCGAGGTTTACAGCTCGTGGGCTTAAATATCGAGTGAGTAATTTTGAACCTCGCTGATTGATCGATCCATTAAAGTTTCCAGACAACCGAGATTTGCATAAGTCGAAGAAGAGGAAGAGAATCAATCTAATACGCGAAAATAAAAAGAAACTTTTTCTTCGTATATCGAATTGACGGCTCAATTAATTCTCGTTTTTTGATTCAAGAATTTTCAAAATTCGTGAATTTTGTTTTTTTTTTTATGTAAACCTAGAAAATTTAGAATTTGAAAAAAAACATGTTTATTTTCGCAAACGTGAAATTCCTTTGGTACGAAGTTTCAATGCTAAATTGAAACAAATACAATTCTAATTGAATCGAAAATCATATAAATCTCTATTTTCCAAAATTCCTTGAAACATTCCCAACGTAATTAAATTTATACACATTCACCGAGATTTTCATCCGAAAAAATCAAGCGTTCCAGACAAAACGTCGTCTCGACAGTTAAATTATAATTCTCATTCACAAGATAATTTTCTTTTTTTTTCATGTAGCTTCTTTACGAGTTGATCACATCGTCGCAATTATTACAATTCTTCTTAAAGAAAACGAGTCCAACGATCGTAATTATCCTTGATTATTATGATAATTACATTGCCGATATTATTTTCTTTTTCTTCCGATTTCTAAATTATCCGTGTATCGGCTAGCGGCCAATGAAATTTTCCTGTACCTTTCGCATTTCTCATTCGTACTTGGTCTTTTATAGTGTATACGCCAAGTGGTGAAATGTTATTTAGCACGATATGTGCCTCGTCCGCCTCTCACGCTGTTTAACATAATTACCCAGTGATTACGGCGAGAGACGAGAGTGCGTGTGCATTTATATGTGTAACACAGCTATCTCATATATTTGCGTACGCGTATGTGTAAGCACGCAAATAGAGAACAAAAAGAGATCCTCGCGGGAGGATGAAATGCTCGTGCGTAAATGTTGAACCGGGAATACGCCTCGCGAATACGAAAATACATCGTTGCTCGTCGACCCGCCCAGTTTCCTTCTCTCCCCTTGTCGTCATTGTAACATTACTTGGGCGATGATTTCGTCGTCCCCGGCGCTAAGTGTACAATTTTCTGGAAAGCGCACGCGCAAACGAGGTCGAAACATTTTTTTCGATAATGAGATCTTGATAATATATCTCTCTCTATATATACACATTTTATATATGTAAATAATAAACAAGCTTATCGCGTGCGAAGTAAGCAACATCAAGAAAAAATTTTCGTCCTTTGAAAATTGTGTACCGAGTTAAAACAAAATCGGACGAAAAAGGATATTCTCGAAATAACGTTAATTAAAAAATAAATATAATTGACGATGGAGTATTGATTTTTGGGCAAGGAAAAAAATGGCTTCGTTGAAAAAAAAAATCGTTCCACTTTCTTGGTACGCAGGTATCGCGTATATGGATATGGGACAGGGTAGTGGGATGTTGGGAATTGATATAGTTATATGTCGAAGGCTCGATCGAAAAATGAGTCAATGTAATCGATATCGTGCCCGAGGCGAGATCCTGGTCCGCGGGGCTTCTTGGTTTTTTTTTTGTTTCCTCTCTTCTTATTCTTCTTCTTGTTCTCCCTCTTCTTATTCGTTCGGCTTGTCCCGCGGCACGGCAACTATCCGGCTATAAATGATGAGCTTCTGTTGTGGCGATCACCAACCGCATCCTGGAGGTCTACATATATATATATATATATATATGTGTGTGCATGTATATATATGTATGTATATGTGTATATATATATGTATTAGAAACGCCCAGAGCTTGCTTAGGCGCCAGGCTGAACTTTGCTCGATATCTCTTCCTGGATTTATTCTCGTCCAGCTCGTATCAATGAGACAGAGTGGAGCAAGAGAGAGGATGGAGGGGATTCGTATATACGTGTTCCCTCTCGCAATTTTTGCTAGCTCTCGATAACAATCTGATGAACAGAAGCGTGAAACGCATCTCGAACTACCGCTTTATTTCTATGCGGCGGGTATGCATCTGTATGCATATGTACATACATGATTCATATATTACTGTACAGGTCTCTCGAGTATGACCGTTTTAATCAGAAGCTTGCGACTAACGAGGCCAGCAGTGGAAATACTTCATCTCGCCTAATATTATTACAACACACATCGTTCCTCGTACTTCCTACACGTATTTAATATTTCCGTTTCCTCTACGAATCCTCGATAGTGCAGTTTATTTTTTCGTTTCGATATATATGTATACACACTCGATCGAAGAATAATTGAGTCGGAGATCGACAGTCATCGACTTCAGGAAATTATACAAAAAAATTTAGATATATGGGCATACACACACACACATACATATATATATATACACGTATAGAGTGAATAAAGCTTCTGGCACATCCTGGAACAAGACCGCACTTTATTGACTGGACTATCTCATTGTCCGTTCTTCCGGGTTTATATATATATATATATACAAGTCGTATTCCTCCTGCTCGATTGCATACAGACAAACGTTCTAGACTATAACTTCTGATCCGAGCTCGCGCGCGCGGTAGCAGCAAGGAGCGACAGAAATCTTCCCCTTTCTCCGTCTCTCGTTCTCTCATTCCCTCTGGCTCTCTCTCTCTCTCTCTCTCGTTCTCTCTCATCATCTCTTTCTTTCTCTCTTACTCGTACTCGTCTCTAAACGCTCGCACTTTCTTGGAGCTAAAGCGCGACGCGATCGAGAAACGTTGCGGAGCTAATGATACGCGTATATATATGTGTGTTTGTGTGTGTGTGTGTGTGTGTGTGTGTATACGTAATGGGAATACAGAGGATCGACGTACGCAGCTGTAAAAGCCGTAAGAGTACCGGAATCACCCGGAAGCTAACGGGGGAAAACATCGCGATTATATCCACCGGACAGTGAGCGAACGAACCGGCATCGTCGATGCCGAGGACGTAACACGCTCGAGCATCACAATGACACACGTGGAATCTTCTCATCTCTTTCGTCTCGTTATACGACTCCTAAATACACGCGACACCACAAATTCCATCCTAAGAGTCACATTTATTATCCTCGTGTACACACGTTCGACGTATGTCGACGATTTTTCAAAAAAAAACGCCAAACATTTCTGTTTTTGTTTTCATTGTACGATATTTTTGTTAAATTATTTTTCTTTGTAATAATTCGTACGGTTGTTCGTTTATCATCTCGCCTCGATCGGATCGATCGATCTTTTTATAATCTCTCAATTATCGATCTCGATCTATACGACACGCTTCGTTTTTTTTCCAGCTTCTTCTTTTAGAACGCTTGTCACGCTCGAGTTTTATCTGTTTGCACGCATCTAACATTATCTAGTCACGGCCGGAACCCGCATACTACTTATACGCGTCTTTATATAAATATTTATATATCCTCCCCCTCCCCACACTATATATGTATATATATACATAATAATAATTAATAATATAAATAATATAATATAATATAATCATATATACATATTATTATTATTATTATTATTATTATTATTATATGCGTAAATACCCACATATATATGGGGGTGTGTGTATACGTGCAGAAATGTATATGCATGACTTGTATATGCTCATATATATTCACGCATATATGTATATATATATATGTGCGTATAGAATTCATGCATATACATTTCTGCGCGTATATCCACGGACTGTGCGCACGGTCGAGTCGCTTGTCGTTCACGAGTGAGTGAGTAAGCGGCTAAGAGATACGTATGGTCGATACACACGTACAGTAAGAAGGTAGGAATGCGCGCGCGTGTGTGTGTATGTGTGTGCGTGATGACTAAGAGCGAGAAGCGCGCGCGGTGCGGGTCAATGCCTCTCCTGTCCTCAGGAAGACGAGGAGGTGGACGAAGAGGCGAGAGCGTTACCCAGCGCACGTCTTCGTCGACGACGACGACAACGACGACGACGTCGTCGACGTCGACGTCGAGCGGCTACCTCCTTTCTTCCACTCGTTTTGTCCTCGACGAAGAGAAAAGGTGGCAAGGGCCCCGAGCACACGCCGCCCCGTTGCGCACGCCCCACACGCGTATATACGATATTACAACCATTATACATATATATATACTAGTAATATAATATTATATATATATATATATATATAGGGTGAGTTTCTAAAATTGTCTCAAACTTTATTCTAAGGGATCATTACAAACAAAAGTTGCAAATATACATTGGGGATATTTTCGATAGTTTAGGAGATATAAATTTTTGCAGTTGGTCCAATTACAGCGCGTCGAGAAGAGTTGGAGCCGCCCACTCCCCACCCTAACTGTAGAAATAGCGCAGTATAGGGTGTTACATTTTGGGTTGGAAAATTCAGAGTAGTCAATGCCGGAGAAATAAGAATGACTTCGTAATAAAATAATAAATAAAATTGACTGCTTTGAATTTTGCAACCCCACATGTAACGCCCTACACTGTGCTATATCTACGGCTAGTGCGGGAGTGGGCGGCTCCAATGCTTCTCGGCGCGCTCTGATTGGACCAACTGTAAAAATTGATATCTCGTAAACTATTAAAAATATCCCCAATGTATATTTGCAACTTTTGTTTATAATGATACCATCTATCTTAAAATAAAGTTTGAGACACCTTATGAAACTCACCCTGTATACATATATATATATATATATATATATATATATATATATATATATATATATATATATATATATATATATATATATATATATATATATATATATATATATATATATATATATATATATATATATATATATATATATATATATATATATATATATATGATGCATTATTATTATTATTATTATTATTATCATTATTATTATTGTTTTATGTATATGTATATATATATATATATATTGTACGAGTATATGTTTAATGGATGTCGTACAGGTATAATGTAGGTGTGATAGTGCCGAAGAGAACGCGTCTTCTTCGAGTAGTGCAGATCGGCAAGTCGCAGGAAGGTCAAACCATTTTGCGAGATATGTAATTGGTGGTCAAGGTGTTTCTCGCTTGTGTAATATATACGCGCGTAGTACAAGCTCGCTTCGATCGTTTGCGCCTAAAGTAATAGTCGCGCGAGTGGCGCCTCGAGAGTCGATTATAGAAAAAAAAAGAAAAAAAAAATGGCGATTAATTCTCGTATCGACCATAAGTGTCAATTGAGCAAAAACGACGATATGATAAGATTGATAGTATCTATTATGATGAATAAATCCATTAGCAATTTTGAAAAAAAAAGAATACGACGAATAATAATAACAAAGATAATGCGATCGATAACAATTAATAATGAAATATTACAAATTTCTTATCGAAACGTCGATCGATTTTGCTCCTTGACGTTGCAAAAAAATAAGAACACTTTTCTTTGTTAAAACAAAAAAATGAATAACGAAGTACGATATGTTTCTCGGTTGCCACGTGCAATTTCTCTCGATCGAGTCACGATTTCGTTCGATCCAGCCACCCTTCTCCCTCCCTCCCTTCGTCCCTCCCTCTTCCCCTCGCAATGTATAAACCGCGGCGCAGTCGAGGAAACAACGAGAGGCCGAAGGGTGATCGACACGTCGATTACGCGTACCGCGAACTAGGAATGATAAACAAAAAAAAATTGTACCTACGTATACGTATATATATATGTACGTAATACCGAGTAGGGTGGATATAGATGGAGTACCGTTTGAAAATCCCACGAAGAGGGGAATCCCCTATGCCGCAACGCACTTCCGCGACGCCGCGTGCTTTTCCTGCTTGTATCTCGAAGCTCTCTACTCGTTACATGCACACACACTCACTCATACATATATATATATATATAGACATAGATATAGATATAGATATATAAATAACCGGAGGGGCTTCAACCCTCTTCTAACCGTGGGCATTTTCTCGTCTTTCTTGTTGCAGCGAATCGGAGATGGCACCGAACGCGGAAGAGGAGCTACTAGCAGTGAAGCCTTGGGGCCCACAGCCGGAAAAGGTAAGAACACGTTTGGCCGCACGATATGGCATATATATATAGATACATATATACATGTATGTGTGCATTATTGCGCGCGCGCGGATAAAACAAGCCCGCGGCAAAACGATCGGCATTCGTTAATATTCGTTCCATCGCAATTTCGCGATGATCATTCGCGTTGTTTTTGTACCCTCGAACAACAAACGAACGAAGAAAGAACGAAAATTAAAAATGAAATATTGATTTTTCTTTTTTTGGTTGAAATTTTTTAGCAAATAAAAAGATAAAACTCGAAGTTACGAGAGCTTTTGGTTTATTTGCGTTTTTTTCTTATCGTACTCGTACTTTTTATACTCGAGGCTCGTTACTTCGCGAGGAAATAAAAAGTGAAGAAAATATACAAAAAAAAAAAAAAACAAAGAAAGGAAAAAATGAGGCTTCGTACACGCCCCGGAAACGAGTCGCCGCGATGCGAGAGAGAATATTACTCTCGTTGATGACATTCCGTGCGAATCGAGCTTCGCATCCTTTTCGCGGACACGTTTATACACAGTATAAATCGCGACGTAAGAAGCGACGAATCATAGAGATTTCGTAATGAACGTGTATTATTCCAAATGCCAACGAGTCGCGGTGTATACGGAGAAAAAATAAAACAAATGAAAATAAAATAAAAACAACAAATTATAACGAGCTGATGGAAAGTCGTGCGAGGTTGATGACGAGCCCAGTCGATCGTATTGCTGCCATGTTATTTATTTATTTATTTTTTTTTATTTCATTCTTCCGTCGAAATTTCTCTTCTTTTCTTCATTGTCGTCGCAGCTCGGTATTTCTGTAAAATTCAGGCGTTCTTATAAATATGCAGAAACGTAGTGCATATTCGTGGTGCATTCCGGTTCGATAGCTGTCTATTGGACCGGAATAGTTGCATGCACAAATTTCAATATACGGCGTACTTCAACTTTTTACATCTTCTCTCCTCACACACATTTCCACCAACAACCACTCCGGTTGGACCTAGAATTTTTTTCTTAGGTGGGTTTCGAATCAACGAGAGCATAAAAAAAACACATAGAAAAAAAATTTATCGTCGTCAGAGGGAATCGAACCCCGGCCCGCTGTGTGGGAGTCACGAACGCTAACCGCTTAACCACTACTCTCCTTCAAAAAATTTTGTAAAAATATAGATAAAGGTTGATTTTTTATGGGGACGTTTTTTTTCTTTTTATTTTTTCGTGATAAGGACAACGTGAGACAAGTTTTGTACATATTGCTGATGTTGTCACTTCGCTTTGTCGAGGACAAATTTTAGATTAGCGGTGGCATGTATATAATTCCTCTCTGACCTCCGACTCGAACCTCCCTTGTTTCTCTTCCAGCGGTTGGCGAGAGAGCGTTATCAGCGTTTAAGGTACAACTCGAGGACACACGCGCGATAACACTCGTTTGCATACGACCCTCTTTTTTCCGTTATCACCGAACTCGTACCGTGAGAAGAAAGAAAATGAACGAGAACACGCGCTCTTGGAGCGATTTGTCACGACTCGAAGCGCTGGTTTTATCGTGATTACCTTTGTCAGTAATGGAAAGAAAAGAGACGAAACAATTCAGAGGCAGTTTCGAGCGTGCTCCGGCTTATCGAGATACGTGGTAGCGTCTCGACGATGGTGTCTCAGGTTTTAAAGGACGAACGAGAGAAGTGAGGAGGGGGAATTTGCATTTTACGACTGTGATAATAATTTTTTACCGAAGAAATAATAAGTCGTCTTTGTTAATTGAGAATTTCTCGTCGAATACGAATATTACATCATCGTTCCCGATTTTTAATGGTTCGTCGATCAAAACTGGAAATTACATTTTTTTTTAACTTTCTGGGCGAGAAAATTTTTTTAAATCTTTTTCATTTCAATAATTAAAATATGTCGTAAAAAATTCATGATCTATGGTAAATTTTCACTTCCGCAAATTACCATTAAAATTATTTTGAACGAAAATGAATTCCTACACTTTTGTCAATTTGAAAGTCGCACAAACATCGTCGATGACTTGGCGAGGGACAAGGGAGCTAAAAATTTGGTTTCTATCGACATAACTTTAGTAAGAGAGAAATCGCAATCCGGTTTGCAATTTTGTGAAATTTTACCGTTCGAAAGATGCAAAAAAATAGAATCCAATTTTTTTAGTCAAAATGTTTGAAGAAAAAATCTTTTTTATAGCGACATTTTTCAAATTTGTTGTCGACATCCGTGTCTCGAAACTGTTGTTCAAAGTTTCAATCGTGTTTGTGTGCATTACGCACGCGTATGTATACATAACTGTTATCCACGGTAATATTACCTTTAACGACCCTCGATAAATAGCCACGACTTTAACTCGAATAAACCACGCAGATTAGCGTGATTAATCCGCTGCGTCAGATTAGCTGGGAATAAATCACTGTACGTACACGAACCTACCACAAAGTCTCGAGTTATGCCTGCGAGAGAGGGAGAGAGCGAGAAGGAAAGGGAGAAAGAGAGAGAGAGAGAGAAAGAGAGACAGACTAGTATAGCATTGCAGTCCCCAGTGCATCAATAAAAGGCACTGCTTGTTTCGTTCAAGCAATACGACCTTCGTGACTGTATCAACATCTCACGCATAATTTCCCCGTACGATTATCATTATTATTATTATTATTATTCCACATCGCTATAATCATCTCGAAGCGAGCCAGCTCGAACTTCTCTAATGGCAAAATAATTTTCACTTTTCCTCCGACAATTTTTTAACCCCATTATTAAGAAAAACAAAAAAAACAAAATAGAAGAAAAAAAGAATTAAAACATAAAAGAACATCGAACGAGCTCGACAGCTCCGATCTAATTTATTTATTTGTACGCCAACTCGCGAGGAGAAAAGGTGTGCTCTCTCTCTCTTTCTCTCTCTCACTCGTTTCGTTCCAATTTCAAAAACTGGATAAACGTACGAACTTTCGCGAATTAATGACGATTTATTGAGACGAGATCCAATTATCGGATCTACCGATCTCACGTAATTATATGTATTTGAGCATTTCACGTTGGATCGTGAATCGTTGCTGGACGATGTCGACCATACGCGAGATCCAGTTTGCGAGATACCAACACGAATCGATACGTAGGTACAACGTAGGCCGTGAAAAACCACACGACGTTTTGTCTAAGGTTTTATCAGTCGTCTTTATGGCGTACCAACCCGATTTACCTCGAGGGGATACGTGTATACATATACGTATACAAAGTATGAGGTACTTCCGGTTCGCGCCAGCTATCCTGGCCAAAGGCTCTATCTCCCTTTCTCTCTCACTCTATATGCGATCTTCGAGAACGTCCCGTGACACGAGAGCTCGGCCGGGCGCGAGAAATAACCGACCGCAAATGAGAGACTCTGAGCGATTCTCGATGCGAGGGCTTAACCACAAGTTTCCCCACTTATTCGTGAGCTTTTTCGCTCTTTCTCCACGTCTTCTTATTCTTCACCTTCTTTACAACTCCATAAAGAAGGTTGCTCGCGCTCGACTTCCGGCGACAGGCCTGAAATTGTCGAGCCAACTCACCCGTTTTCACGGTGTCCACTATTATTCCGCTAAATATGTATATACCGGGTGTCTCGAAAGTTATGCACCGACTGGTATCTGCGCGTAACTGGTGGAACGACAATTTGATTCGTGAAGTTTGTATCGATAGATTGGCGATAGTTTTTAAATGAGAGACGTTCTAAGTTGCCCGAGCGAAAAGGTGAAATCGATCGCCTTACGAATCCACGTTCTTTAAGCTATGTGTACAGTGCATGAGCAATGTTCGAAGGAATTACGATCGACGAGCTGTGACTGACTTCGCGTCGGTAACGATCGATGTTTATTCCAACTCCGGATGCGCGAGGCAAGCCTCGCGATTGCGTTCGAATATAGGCAATTCCAGCTCTTCGATTGGACTACTTAAATCGTCTTTCGTTTGAAAACTATTTCGAATTAAGAGTGCGGATTTAGAGCACGAATTCGTGGCCACGCTAGCTACCCGCAGGTGCCAGATGATCCGTGACTTTTCGCACACCCGGTATATGTACATGTACGTATGTTCTATACATACAGGGTGTTAGGCAACTGATGAAAACATAGAAAATACCCAGGGTAGGTGACGTTGGTATAAGCCCAATGGTTTTTTAAAAATTGTTCTCCGATAAAAATTAACCGAGATATTAATTCTCAAAGTTACAATCTTTAATCCCCGAATGCCGGGATGACCGGTTCGAATCCCACTCGGAACATTTTTTTTTCTCACAGATTTTCGCTTTTTCTTATAGATTTTAACAAATTAATTGTTAACAAACGAAGAGTCAACACGGTAAAAACAAATTATTTGTTTTTATCCCCCAATTGCAGAAGGCCCCAACATTGTTTAAACTTTCAAAATTTGCGAATTAATATCTCGGCCAATTTTTATCGCAGAACAATTTTGTAAAAAGCATTTTTCTCGTCGCGACATCAACTATCTACATATTTTTCGTATCTTCATGGTTGTCCGACACCCTCTACATACATACGTTTATACAACACGATGTTTTCTATTCGCCTTTACGTATCGAGTTTTTCAACATCGCCATTGCAAAACGCGGCCATTTGCGCGCTAAATTTGAATCGTGGAACTTCTCGTAAGTACAACGCCTCGTAAGATACACGGCGCGATCCAGCATCACCTTCGCCCATTAGATTAGATACACTTACAAATCATTAATTTTCTTCATCCCGTTCGATTCCTTCGAGCCCCCTAAGAAGTTGTTTATTGCGCCGGGAGTATCGTCGATCCTTCTCGGACCTGTTACGATGGACAGAGATGAAGGGACGAGCATAGCGCCTGGGCCGGAGCACGGCCAACGGATTATACGACGCTTTAATGGTTTTGTAATCATCCGTGACTGTGCTTGCTCGATCGACTTCATTCCGCCTCTCTGCTAATCTCGCATTACTACCGTTGGTACAATGTATCGTAGACTCGTAATTCATAAATCCACGCTCGGCTTCGAAGATAATTGACGTGGAAAGATAGAAAGATTTGTTTCTTTTTAATACAAAACAAACAAAAAATCTTCAAAGCAGGAAAAAGTTTCGATTTTGTTTTTTAATTCAATCTCGTCTACAATACTTTATTTCCGTCCTGTACCATTCGTGTTAAAGGTGCAATTAGTTTCCATGAATATTGCTCGATCTTTCTATATAAATAAAATAAATCGCTCGATTTTTAACGAGCGATTTATTTTATTTATATAGAAAGATTTATTTGTTATTGATTTTTTTTCATTCGAAAGATGTTTGTATTTGTGCCATTCGTGTTAAAGGTGCAATTAGTTTCCATGAATATTGCTCGATCTTTCTTTTTATCGAGCGATTTGTTTTATTTGTTATTAATTTTTCTTTTCATTCGAAAGATGTTTGTATTTTTTGATGGATTTTCATTCTTTTTTATTATTTAAATGTTTTCGATCGTTCTTTTCCATTCGTCCGTGAAGAAATGGAATATTTTCGAAGACGTTTGTTTTTATGATTCTTTTTATTGCAACGTGATATTAATTTCAATTTGAATTAATAATTCAACATCAAGTTCGGATTATTTCTCAAACGATAATAATGCCGGCGATAATATTATAATAACCAACGCCGGGGTCCGTGAGAGACGATGCTAAATTACAGTGTAACTCGGGATGAAAATTATGAAATATTCATGCCGTTGTGCGCAAGCGTACTAATTTTCATGATTCTCTACGAGAGCGCGAACCGTAAATCTATACTTTGGACGCAATTCGCGCAACGCTTATCGCCTCCTCCACGAGCCGAGCCGCGAATCGTTAGGTATTCTTTTTACTTTTTTTTTTTTTTTGCTGTTCGACTCGAGCTTCGCAATAGCTCATTTCGTATATTTTACCGTTATCGATGTTACGTTAATTTATTATTATTTATCACTTTTGTCTTCTTTATTTCATAAATAGGAGAGACTACGACCACCTACGTACAATGCCGAGGATTACGCGATAGCATTGAGAAGATGGGGACGTCGTCCGGTCGTAACGTCGCACGATTCGCATGGAACTTTACCCTCGACGACGAGCTCGAGCTCCGGCTACGCTTCCGGAAGTGGCGAAATGACCCTGAGACAATTCACCTCAGTCAGCGAACTTCTCAATAAGCTACGAGCCGATCTGAGACTCGCTTTTCCAAGGTAAGCTCGATACATAAGTGTCAGGTAGCGAGGATGCAAAGTAGCTTTTGTTAGGAAATTGAATTTGACTTTTTATAGCCTGTTAAAAAAAAATTTTTATAGGACATTTTTAAAATTAACTATTTTGGGTTATATAAGTAAATTAGTTTTTTCATTACTAGTATTAATTAATGTACTGTATATTGGCTGAAGAGGTTGAAACTTATTTTTAGTCGGCTAACGATCGAATTTAATTGACTCGTTTTATTTATTTAAACATATTATTCGAATTTGTTATAAATCCATTGTTCGGATAATGTATAAATAAATATAATATAAATTATATATTATATTATAATTATATATATTATATAAAACTTAATATAAATAAATATATTGATCAAAAAAATTTGGATAATACATTTATTAAATGAATAAAATGAGTCAATTAAATTCCAATTAAATTCAATTCGCTTCGTTAGACATTTAAAAATATTATTCGAATTATTTCGAATCAACGATGGGAATAAATCTATGATTGACATTACAAAATTTTGACCATCGTGCAGGAAAAATGATCCGATCGATTAATATTAATCAGAATTTGATTAATAGAATTTCATTATCGAAAATCAGAATTTGATTAATGAAATCTTTCGGCTGTTAACGCGGCGTTTCTTTTTTCTTCCATTTTGTTTTCGCAAATCGTTGGAGCGCCATCACTCGAGGCGTTAAATGAGCCATTCGCTAATTATTAAAAGACTCCCGTCGACGTTTTACGATTAATAACTGTTCCTAGTGCTGGAACTAAATACGGTTTATTGTATTTATGCGCGTGCATGGGGTAGCCACATGCACGAAGGATACGTCGATATAATAATAATGTATTAGAATCGAAACAGGAAGAGGAAGAGGAGGAAGATGAAGAAAGAATCATCGAGCGCTTTTTCTGACCAGTTACGTTTTATGCTCGAAGAGCAATCCTATTTTAAAACGGAACCATCCAACGCGGTTGAAATATAATTATCCGTTTTCCCTATACGCATACTCGCCAGGGAGTTCACTGTAAACTTCTTCAGAATTTGTTTTCCCATCCCATTTCAAGATTTTTTCTTTCGCTTTTTTTATTTTCATAAAATGAAAAAAAATTGTCTTCAAAAAAACGTGAAAAGATATTTCTTTGTGATAAACAAAAACAAATTATTTCATTTCTACTTGTCTCGGTCGTTTCGATCCGACTGATAACAATTTTTCATTTCAATTAAATTTCGATTAAAATAGAAAAATTGATTTCCAAAGAAGATGAAAAGATATTTCTTTACGATAAACAAAAACAAATTATTTCATTTCTACTTGTCTAGGTCGTTTCGATCTGATTGATAACAATTTTTCATTTCAATTAAATTTCGATTAAAATAAAAAAATTGATTTCCAAAACAGATGAAAAGATATTTCTTTACGATAAACAAAAACAAATTATTTCATTTCTACTTGCATCGGTCGTTTCGATCCGACTGATAACAATTTTTCATTTCAATTAAATTTCGATTAAAATAGAAAAATTGATTTCCAAAGAAGATGAAAAGATATTTCTTTACGATAAACAAAAACAAATTATTTCATTTCTACTTGTCTCGGTCGTTTCGATCTGACTGATAACAATTTTTCATTTCAATTAAATTTCGATTAAAATAAAAAAATTGATTTCCAAAACAGATGAAAAGATATTTCTTTACGATAAACAAAAACAAATTATTTCATTTCTACCTGTCTCAGTCGTTTCGATCCAACCAATAACAATTCTTTATTTCGATTAAACGAGAAATTCGAGGATATAAAATATCATCCGACCTGATTCGTTTGAACTCGAAGCTCGAGGGTTCGTGTCGCGAGACAATGAAAATAAATAAAACGTGAGTAAAGTCGGTTTGAGAAGAAACGTGACGCGCTCGAACACTCTCGTCCCGCGAGATAACATCGGGAATGATATTCGATGGATTAGGAACGAGGTTTATCGTCGCGGTAGTTTGAGCGGGCAAAATGCTCGTCATTATACCGTCTCGCGCGGTCGGACATCAAAACGGATCGATCCTCCTGCTGTTTCTTCGCCACAAGGTGGAAAAACGGCATATGGCCTCTGTCCAACGTTTGGCCCACATGAATGAGTAATAAACTTGCCGACGTGTATAATCTCGCCGCAAGTTCCACGGGTTTACCGGACCTACGTCGAGACGAGTTTGTACATAAGTATACGCGCCTTATACGTAGATATAAATACAGAAATGAGCGTATACCGATATCGAAGATCTCAGATAGCGGGTAAATGGCGCTTTCGTATGTACCATTGATGAAGGAGCGGTGAAACACCTCGACGTCGTCCAACTGTCAGCCAATATTACCGCAAAACATTCGCGGCTTTTCTCCTTCACACGTATCTATAACTGTAAGCTAGGTGTCTAGGATAACGATGGGGGCAAAATACATTTTTAGCATTTACATTTTCAGCGGATTAGATTTTTAAGCAATGCGATTATAATTTTGGTTACAATTAAGAGCAATTCAAATTCGAAGCTGGCTAATTTTTTAGTCTGTGAAATTTTGAATTATTGACATTTTTATTAATCTAAATTTTTAGCAGGTTAGATTTTTAGCTATCTAAATTTGTGGCAAGTTAGATTTTTAGATATCTTCATTTTTAGCTTTTAGAATTATTGGATAGGTGAATTTTTAGCATTCTCACTTGTGATTAAAAACGCAGATTGTACATTCTTACGAGAATTATAATAGTAGATACAGGAAATAATGTGAATTCGTGCCCTCTGGTGGCGATTTTTCGAACCTAGATGCGGCAGCCATTTTATTCTCAAGCGTCAGCCATCTTGTCGGATCTGGAACAGTACTTATTTCTTTATGAAAACGTCGCTTCACGACCTGTATATCGAGATTTATATTCAAATCACGAGACTCGTCTTTTTCTTCTGGAAATAGAGCGAAGTCGTCTAGAAGTTTGCTTTTGAATTTATTTCTCCTCATTTTTTGTTCTTAATGCAATCAATGTTTTTTCCTCACTGGTTACTTTTGCCCCGGTTTTTCTCGGCCTAAATCTGCATCTCAGTTGCATATCCGGATCGAACGTCCATCCAAAGCAATAATCAATGTAGCTCAAGACTCACACGTGCTGTCACGCTCTATTAGTCGCGAGATTCGAACCACTCGCTGGAGACTTCTTCTTCGTACTCTCGGCAGGACGCATCGTCGAAACGCAATCTAGGTTTATGCCCAAGGCGTCTCTTGCCACTCTGGTGGTCAGGGGCTCGTCGGTACGTTTATTTTTTTTATCCTTTTTTTTGTTTTCCCTTTATTTTTTATCTTGATCTTTTTTTTGTTTTCTCGACACTCGGTTATATAGCCCGTGTGCGAAGGAATTTTGAGCCGCGGCCGCCACGTAGCCAGCAAAAGCGCGTAAAAGCCGGCGGTCTGTGAAGAAAGAGACCTCTCGTACAGTGTTCACGTTTGGTATGCAACATGCAGATAGCGCATTCATGCTTCTCTGGCTCGTGTACTGTACAAGCGAGGGAGAGGTAGAGTAGTCCGTCTACGGAATAACAAACGGCGCAATATAATGCACACAGGCCGAGGGACGGCGATGCAACGAAAGAGGAAGAGAACACTCGGCTCGAAGAAGCTTGTTCCTATAACTTCGCTTTACGATGTTATATATATATATTTTTCTTTTAATTTAATACGATTTTTATCATTTCTTTTTTGCTTTTACTGCTTGATAATGATTCAAAAAGTTTTTTTTTTTGAGGATCTTTGGTTTTACAGAAATTAACAATTTTTGACAATTTGTGAGAGCGGTTTGAAACAAAATTCAATAGCAAGTGGTGTGAGTATCTAGTTTATTTTCTATAAAATCACTATAAACAAATTCTATGACACGTGAAATTGGTAAAATGAAAAATGGCATTAAAATCGAAAATTTGAAAAATCAAAGATTCTATAAATTTGATAAATCTCCGGTGATTGTAACAAAATTTATACGAATATTCGTTCTAAAATACTAAAAAAACACAAAATGCTTCAAATATCGATAAATATGTACGATGACAAGCATTACACGATATTTACAATATAATAATTTTATTTTTTATGGTATTTCCAAGCTAGATAAAACGTAAAGAAAAGGAAAGAGATACGAAAAAATTAGGAAGCAAGAATTGCATATATACAGGGTGAATTTCATAAAGCGTAACAGGCTTTATTCTAAGGTAGATGGGATCATTACAAACCAAAATTGCAAATATACATTGGGGATATTTTCAATAGTTTACGAGATATAAGTTTTTAAAGTTGGTCCAATCAGAGCGCGCCGAGAAGCGTTGGTCCCGCCCACTCCCACCCTAGCCATAGAGATAGCACAGTATAGGATGTTACATTTAGGGTTGCAAAATTCAGAGCAGTCAATTTTATTTATTATATTATTACGTAGTAATCGTTTTTATTTCTCGGGCATTGGCTGCTAGGGCGAGGAGTGGGCGGCTCCAACGCTTCTCAGCGCGCTGTGACTAGACCAACTTTAAAAATTTATATCTCGTAAACTATTAAAAATATCCCCAATGTTTATTTGCAACTTTTGTTTGTAATAATTCGATCTATCTTAAAATAAAGTTTGAGACAATTTATGAAACTCACCCTGTATAAAGCGTGTTTGTATATACTCGGCGTATTTTCATAATCTCAAACATCAAACGATCGCTCCCGTTTAACAATGAGAAATGCAATAAGTAATTAGCTCTTTCGCTTCCCTAGCTAGCAGCCAATTATTATCTCGATCTCAACGTGTACATTTTTCCCAGAAATATGTTGCAACGCTCATATTGTCAGAGACCGAGACAATTCCCGGTTGAATCGTTCTTTTTTTTCCTGATACATTTTTTTTCAAACTTAATCTCTCGCCGTATCTCGAAAAGAATTTTTTTTTCGCTTCGTTCGCAAAACAGCGTATTGCTTCGTACTCGTATCGAAGAAAAATTTCCGGGTTAATGGGAGAATTCGTCGAGAGAGAAAAGAAAAATGCCTTTCGATAATCGTTATTACCGCGAACGCGAAATTTATATGCACGGTTGTTTCGTTATATCGTTAGGAGAGAAATATGGTTTTTTCTCTTTTTCTCTCGTTACGCGTTAGTTTACATAATGCGAGAGGCGACACGTAATATCCATCGAAGCACGAGATTCTCATCAGTGAAATTATTTTGCTCGGTGTAACGAGCTAGATTCGCTCGAAAGAATCGAGAGAAAGGGCGAAAAGAAGAATTCCTTCAAATTCTCAATAAAAAAAATTTGAATCAGAAAAATCAATCGATAATAAAAAATGCATAAAGGTTTGTTCTTCTTTTATTCCTGACAAGAATGATAAGAACAGTTTCGTTAAAAAATGCAATTATTTCTATACCGATAATTACAGAATAAAAAATAAAAAGTCTACAATGAAAAGTCAATTCGCATTTTTCACTTTGATCCTTGACGAGGACGATTTTTCAGAGAAATAAAAAATCAATTTATCGATGAAGAAAATGTCGTACGTATTTCCCAATGGAATCGTCCACTCGCACATTTATAAAGATAACGGATTCAAAACGAATCATCAGAACCAAAAAAACAATCAATAATTAAAAACGCACAAAGATTTTTTCTTCTTGTATTCCTGACAATAATGATAAGAACAATTTCGTCAAAAATACAATTATTTCTATACCGATAATTACAGAATAAAAAATAAAAAGTCTACAATGAAAAGTCAATTCACATTTTCACTTTGATCGTCGACGAGGACGATTTTTCAGAGAAATAAAAAAATCCATTTATCGTTGAAGAAATGCACTTTTTTGCAATGGAATCGTCCACTGGCACATTTATAAAGTTAAAGGATTCAAAATGAATCATCAGAACCAAAAAAACAATCAATAATTAAAAACGTACAACGATTTTTTCTTCTTTTATACAATTATTTCTATACCGATAATTACAGAATAAAAAATAAAAAGTCTACAATGAAAAGTCAATTCACATTTTTTCTCTTTCATCCTTGACGAGGACGATTCTTCAGACAAATAAAAAAACCGATTTATCGATGAAGAAAATGTCGTACGTATTTCCCAATGGAATCGTCCACTCGCACATTTATAAAGATAAAGGATTCAAAAAGGGGCGATTAAAAAAAGAATCATCTCGGAATTAACTGTCTCGGTTATTGCTGGCCATCAGTTTATTATCCCGTTTGGGAACTCGTTCGACGAGATTCAACGCACAAACACGTTGAAGCTCCGGTTTTGCTACGCGTTACGAAGTATCCATAGTATACGGTATATCGTCGATCAAAAATTTTTTTCAATTGCGGAAGAGGATGTGCGAGCGATAGCTCGTCTCCCGGTCTATCCGATCTTTCTCTCTCTCTCTCTCTCTCTCTCTCCCTCTACTTCGTACCCCCGCGTACAATAATGGTATAGTTATAATAAACGAGAGGCTCATCGATTATTCCTTCTTTTTTTGTTATTAACTCTCGTCTCGTCTCGTCCCTTTCTCTCTCTCTCTCTCTCCACTCGGCTCAATCTTTCGAAATTTTTCATCTGGATTCTTCGCTCGAGGAGAGAACCGGTCGTCCCACTTTTTGGCATCGTCATGGTGATCGGACATCGCGATCGGGATCGAGGAGACAAAACTTATATTGTATGCATAGAGGAACGATGGAAAGAGAAAGAGGGAGAATATACTATTGTTAATTTTTTTTAATTTTTGATCAACCGATCTTTAATCACGCATTGAAAATTAGCTCGCCACGTAGTGATCAAGTCATTAACCATTTAAACAGCTATATTTATATGTATGTTATCTATATATATATATATGTATTGCTGAATTTTTTTTCTCGGTCGATTCGGAGTCCGAAAGTATCGAAGTCGAATTTCACGTTTCTTTCTCTTTCTCGTTGCTCTCGGTCGATTAACGGCACCCGTACTTCTGTTCGGATATTCTTTTTTGTTTACTGCTCGTTCTCGACGTCCAGTCGAACCGTCGAAAATATTTCGTGCAACGAAATTATTCGTGCGGTACTTTCCGGATTAATATTGGAAAATAAATATTTCTTTCCTCACGGCGAGATCGAAATTTGAATAACTAATGCTTATGATAATTCGATACGTTTAACGGATTTTGAGATTCGAGGAGATACGTCGAGAATGGAGGATGGAAAAGATCTTCGTGAAAGGAAAAAAAAAATATACGAGCTGGCGACAAACTCTTCACGCTGTGCCGTTAGATTTACTTGACACCGCTCCTGCTCTCGACCGAGAGCAATTAAAACTCTACGCGACGTTATAAACCACGATGACGAGAAGTACCGTGTGCACTCTCTGTATTTACGGTACTCGACGTATGACACGTACCGACAGGAACGAAAGAGAAATAATTTTAAGTGTTTAAAAAAAAAAGATAATTGTTTTCGTTCGAGTTACTTTGCTTTTTAGAAATATAGGCATGGAGAAGAAATGCAGATAGTAAATTTATTAGAAATCTGGTAATAAGCGTAATTTATTTATTAACTCATTAATATTTATGAAACACTTTCACAAAAATTTCTGATGATTATTATACGCGATGGTGCATGTAATGAATTTATTCAGAGACGAAATAACATCGACTTTTAGTTTTTGGTAAATTGGAAGCTAAACGAAATTCGAAATTTTATACAGTTGGAATTCGATCGTCGTGTCTGATTAAACGTCTTGTTTTTTACTTCACGGAAGTGAGGATTCTCGTATGAGGAAGAAAAGAAACTTTGTATCTTCGAGACTGACAGAATTTTTTTTGTTTTAGTTGAAGGTAATCCAAATATGATTTTAATCAAAGTTGCATTTGTTTAATGAAATATAGTTCAAGTGATTTCTTTCTAAATAAACATACACGATGGTGTTTGTAATAAATTTATTGAGAGACGAAATAACATCGACTTTTATTTTTTGGTAAATTGGAAGCTAAACGAAATTCGAAATTTTATACAGTTGGAATTCGATCGTCGTGTCTGATTAAACGTCTTGTTTACTTCAGGGAAGTGAGGATTCTTGTATGAGGAAGAAAAGAAACTTTGTATCTTCGAGACTGATAGAATTTTTTTTGTTTTAGTCGAAGGTAATTCAAATATGATTTTAATCAAAGTTGCATTTGTTTAATGAAATATAGTTCAAATGATTTCTTTCTAAATAAACATACGCGATGGTGTTTGTAATAAATTTATTGCGAGACGAAATAACATCGACTTTTATTTTTTGGTAAATTGGAAGCTAAACGAGATTCGAAATTTTATACAGTTGGAATTCCATCGTCGTGTCTGATTAAACGTCTTGTTTTTTACTTCAGGGAAGTGAGGATTCTCGTATAAGGAAGAAAAGAAACTTTGTATCTCGAGACTGATAGAATTTTTTTTGTTTTAGTTGAAGATAATCCAAATATGATTTTAATCAAAGTTGCATTTGTTTAATGAAATATAGTTCAAGTGATTTCTTTTCAAATAACTATGATTACATATAAATAATTTTATAGATCGAAATAAAATTGTAAATTTTGTCATTTCTATTTATTTCCTTAATGAAGAAAACGGTGAAATATCGAATCAAGCCCAATCAAATTTGATCAAACTAATAAAATCAAAATTATAAATCATTGACTCGATACGAATCAAATTTTCCTAAAATTAATTTGTTGTTTTCATCTTTTCTACTATAAGAAGAAGAAAAAAGTAGAATTACGAATAAAATATGATCGTATATCACTAAAGAATTAAAATATAAATCCATAAATCATTGACTAGATACAAAACGCATTTGACTAAAACTCTAACTCGGTTCATTATTTTTTTGTTCCAGCTTCGTTCAAGAATTTGCATCGCCACCTGCCGACGGTATAACGTTATTGCTCGAGACACTGCGGGGCGTACAGCTGATTCAGAGCAGTCCGCCAAGCGGTCAAGCCGGACCGAGAATCGGCACGAGAAGAGCGGCCCTCGACGAGCTCGGATGCGTCGAGTGTTTGGCCGCGTGCGGCGAGAGGTGTCCCGATGCACCGAGACTTTTGTCACAAGCCCAGCCGGGACTCCTCGCTCTCGCGGTCTGTCTAACCAGCAGCCTGAACCGGTCCAGAGTACTGGCGCTTCAGGTACTCACGGGCTTTCTTACATTTACAAGCAAAGACCCGCGCGAATACCGCAAAATGTTACACCGTTCCTCGTTCCCGAGGGGTAAACATACTCCGGCATTCCCGGCACGCGTTTCTCCGTTATTCCGAAATTACGAGAAACGTATAATAGCCAAGATACGCACAACGAGTCACGTTCCCGACCGATGCGTCGACCATGATACATTCTGATTTTATTTTCTACTATGCGACTCGAGTTGCATACTTTTCCTTGTATCCTGGGAAAAAAATGACCAAAAGGGAGAATGCGTTTCCTCCTAGTTTATATTTCCATTGTTTTTGTCTCTTGATCATTTTCCAGACTCTTTTACACATTGAAACGATGCATGAATTTTTCTTACACATTCTGAGATGGTTTAAAGAGATAATTAACATTTTTGCTGTTTTTTTCCCGTTGTTATTGTCAATGTTTTAACCCCTTCCCGTGCTTTAACGAGTCTGGCTCGTGATGAAAATTTTAGCCCAAACATCAATGTGACGAGTCGGGGTCGTGAATATAAATATTGTAATGCAGCGGTCGTAATCGAATGTCAGTTCTTATTAATACGACACAAGAGTTAGTCACGAGTCTCATAATTGCTGTTACAAAGTAGTTTATATATTGAAATCGAATAAACCCTTACAAATCGTATTGTGACCTTTCTCGAGCATCAGTTTGACCTGCTTAAGAAGCGTTAACGCCTAACACTTGGGCCCAAGTTTCGTCGAGCTAAATGGCACGGGAAGGGGTTAATGCAAACTGTTAGAATTAGCGAGAACTGGGTCGAAGTTACTAAATATCCATCCCTTAGATAAATTTTAATTATGCATTCGTAGTTTATCCGATTCAATGCTAGGGTCATTTTTATTCGTGTTAATGAGATGCGTTTTCTCTACGCAAACTTGCATGCAATTGGAACAACGACTTTGATCCTTGAGCGGAAGCCTAAACCGGTCCTGCGTTTGCAAATCGAATCGAGTATGTTCCTTTTCCTCTTCTGTAACTTGCTCCTTGTACATGTGCAGCTTTACAAGTATAAATGATAATCTTCGCAATTCGTAGATCGTCAAGTCCGAATCGACAAAAAAAACTGGTTTCAAGGAATATTTTCGCCAAAATATAATACTGAAGAGAGTTATTCAGTATTTGTTGAGGAAGTCGAGCAACGAACTCGCGACTTTTTGAAGCCGCCCGTTGGATGATTATTTCTTGGTGCTCCTTGTCCGAAACCAGTTTTTTTTCAGTATCGTTTTGAATTTACGTTCGTTAAAATTCGGTCATGAAGACTTTCGGCGAGTATGGAAGAACGAGTTTAGAAAACATTATTCACATGTGTCGTGACAAAGCGTCGAATCAACGGATTTATAGTGTTCCTCAACGTTTAAATATTGTTCAAATGAACGATAATAACTAACGCCCATTGTCTTCTGTTTTGATAATGTTTCAGTTATTGACAAAAGTTTGTCAAGCTCCTGGCGGTCATTTGGCAGTGTCCGAAGCTGTTTCGACTCTGAGACTTAGATACGGCGAGGGTGGAAGATTTCGTTTCCTCGCGGGTGCACTTCTAGCACCGAGAGCAGCTATAGCACTCAGAGTAGCAGGAATATCGTTTCTCAATGCATTTCTAAAATCAGCATCGCGCACGCAAACGAGGCTATACATTCAAGTAATAATGCAATTTCGAATAATTTATATCTTGTACGTGTCGTACGACGACACTGTCAATGATAAAATGCTCAAGATTCTTAAAGTCGTTCGTTCCTTTTTCAGGCCGAAGCGTGTGAGGCTGGATTAGAGCCAAGAATCTTGCAAGCCTGGCTCACCGAGGTCGACGCCCGCAGTGAGGACGCGTTGACTGATCTTCTTCACAAAGAGGTCCAGAAGTGGTCTCACAACTGTGTCGATGTTGAAGCCCTGCAAAAACGTCTCGCGAGAGCCGAGGAAACCTGCGCCATTCTCGGCAATAAGGTCAGCATTCTACAGGAACAACTCGAGAAGTTTCACACGGAAAAAATGAACAGTTACAACAGCAACGATGATAGAAAGGTCAAGAGCAAGTTGAAAAACTCGATAACGAGCGAACGAACGATCGCCCAACAGGGTATGTCGTCAAATGCAGAGGACGAGGGCATAAGCTCGTCCGAGAGATCGAGCAGCCCCGAGAATCTCTCGAGAACTATGAGACAAGGAGACGGGAAAATCGGCTCGATCGATAACGATCAAGAGACGACGATAGACGACGTTATCGAGGAATTGCGAATAATCGTAAAGGACGCTGAGGAAGAGTACGAGGATCGAAACGGTAAATCTAACAGAAGTCATTCGGACAATACGAAAGCGTGTCGTTCGTGCAATGGCGACAAACTAGCAGCGAGCTCCAGGATATCGGTAAAATCCGCGAATCACGAATCTCTCAATGAAATCGAGAACAGACTCGGAACTGCGAGGGTCTCGATCGATCGTGAAAACGGTAAAAATTCGGCAATGTACTTTGGTCATAACGATGAAGAATTAAGCGTCACTTCGGCGGTGACGAGAAAATTGAGCTCAACGTCTTCTGGTCGCATTACGAAAACTTCGAACGATGGTAGCTTGAAAATTGTTGTCAAAAGTCCGGACGTCGAGGATGCGATAGTTCCGGCTATTCTTTATCCACAACCGCCGAGACGAGCTCCTCCGTGTTTGTCAACGATTATGGCAGCGAGAGAGGGGGAGTTTCTAGATCATCAAGTGGTATACAATCCTCACGACGACGAGGATGTCGAAGAGGAGACTCTTGGCGACGGCAGCGACTCGTTGCTCAGCGCTTCGAGACTCAAGTATAATTCGAAAAACGAGACGAGTGATGTTCCAGCTACTCCCATGGATTCCGCGGTACAGAATTGTTATCAAGCAGAGAACAATGCTCTAGATTCGAGAAACCCACTGATGAATAATTTTGCGAAATGTCCAGACGCCGCTAATGACAAGAGAGAATCGAAAACCATAAGAAACTTTGACGGTGGAATGAATCTCAAGAATTTACAAGATTCCGATCCAACGACGAAATATCTCAAGGCTTACAAACAGTTCGAGACTCCGAGCAAATCGAACGAGAACTTGACACCCGTACAGAGGCGAGGATCCAAATGTAAGAACGAAATGGAGAAGAGGAAATTGCTTCGAAGATCAGCGAGCCAAGATATTCTTGCCTCGAACACGTCCAGCGCGAATTCTGAAAAATCGATTAATAGAATCGAGGGTCGTATAAGAAAATTTGAGAGTCTTAATGCCTTTGAGAATGCGAGTTTGCAAAGTTTCAATAGATTTGAGGAAAACTCGAGTAATACGCGAAGCAATCACAAACTCTCGCGATTCGGTGCAGCGAGATTGAAGATGCAAAGATCGGAATCTTTTCATCACGTTTCAATGGCCGATCGAGGCGATCCTCATCTGACAAGGGGTGGAAGCGATAGCGGTCTTCTTTACATAACCGATTACGATCTCGATCCTCTCGTCACTCAGACAAGCATGCGCGAATCTTCGCCTCACTCGCCAAATCATTTGACGAAATCGTTGGACCGGATTGATGAAGGTCTCGATTCGATGATCGATGGAACGATTCAACAGGGCAAACGTTATCAGACCGTTCGTTCGATAAAGGAGAAACATGGAAAAAACGCGAAATCGCGCAACGACGAGAAATCATCGAAAAACAAAGCAGGAGCAACGAAGAGTTCATCGAAAAAATCTTCCGCTGAGAAGAGTCCGAAGAATGACGAGCACTACAACGCTCTTCATGGAAATCCGAAACACCTGAGAAACGACGAGCTTTACGACGATGTTACGAGAAACGGACGGCACTGGAATTTTCAGAACGAGGTCGATGGCTTCAGAAAAATAAACACTTTCATTTCCAATCGCAATTCAATGACAATCGGCTCGCATCAAAGTGGCTCGCGCCACGACTCGCTCGGCTACGATAAAATGGGAAGCAAATTTTCCACCAATGATTCGGGCGTTTTTCTGCCCTCGGGACGATACGACGCGTTCGGATTGGGCAAGAATCGTTTCAACGCGGGAAAGTACTCGGGACATCCGCAAACACCGGCCCAGGACAATAATATTGGAGTCAGGAGAAATTCCGCCAGCACACTAGTCTCTAACCGTGGCAAAGTCACTGATATACTCTCGGGACTGTATTGATACGAATATTTTCTTCGTTTATTTATCAATGAGGACTAACGACCCCTTTCAAGTGCAATATTATTGAGTATTAGTCTCATAGTTATAAATTTTCAAAATCTCCATGAAAATTTCGCACGTTGAGTAAAATTAACAAAGCGTCGTAACTCTTTACAGTTCGGTGAAGGGAAAAAGGCCCGCACTCTTATTGCTCCTGTACTTAATACATTGATGATGCGTGTACATACCCCCCCTTTGAAATAGCCGACGTACAAACTTCCGGCTCTCGCGACAATCAATATTTACGATATTTTTCGTGCTATGAAAAATATTTCGATAGATAGAAAATAAGTGTCGCAACAAATATTTTTCATATTTATTATACGGCAATTTAAGTCAGACACACGTGGTAGTCTGATTGAACACATCAAATTGTAATCAATAATGTCAATACAAAAAAAAAGTGTATAATCTTCCTATTTTCTTGAAGTTAAGGTAATATTTTGGAGTCACTGGATTGTATCGTTACTTTGTCGTCCAGGTAATTTTCTTCAGCCCCTTGCTCCTTCTCAATCATGTATTTCTGCTCAATGCTCAATCCTGTATTTTTATCCATTTCAGCCAATGGCACTTGAACATATGTTTCTTTTGGCAAAAACTTTTTCATTACGGGCGTTATGTGATCGGGATTAATAGCAGTGAGATCAACCTCTCCCATGATCAAGCTACCAATTATTCCGGCGATAACGGTGATTAGCGCACCGATCGCGAAATAGTACATGAAGGATATGTGATAAAGCAAAGCTGGTTCGTCTTGAGGAGCTATGGGCATTTCTGTTGGTACGATAGTTTCGTTAAACGGATACATGCAACCTTCGACCGAAGTTGGCAATGCATCGTTTCGAAAGTTTCCACGAGCGATGTGCCACTGTGTTCCACCAACGAGCCAACCCATACAGATTATGGCCGTGGAACCTCCGAAAATCGCACCCTTTACTCTCACCCACGGTACGACCATTCCAAGTATGAATAGTCCCAATAAGGGTCCATCGACGACGCTTCTAATGCTGTGACCCATGCGAAAAACCGTGCCCATGTGCTCGACCAAGTACACCATACCACTCGTGATAATACCCGTTATAACGACTGTAAATTTCATGATCTTCGTCGCTTTTGTCTCTCGGTCCACATCTTCCGGAACCCATGGCTCGATGAAATCTTTGTAAATACTGCCGGATAATGTGTTGAGAGCTGCGCTCATCGTCGAGAGCGCCGCACTGACCAGTCCTGCTAAAAAAAGTCCTGGAAGCCCGGGAATATCACCGGCCACGTCCATCACGTAATAGGGAAGTGCCTGATCGCTTCGTGTAATGACCTGTGTCGTAAAATCCATTATCAAAGATTGAACGGTTACTTTACCAATAAATAATGTTACCTTTGTGGTCATAGGATCGCAGTCGTGATATTTTGCGTATATAATCAGCCCTGTTAACACCGTGATCCATTTGACTATCACCTGACCAACCGATGTAATTATCATGGATCTAAAAGTGTTAAGAAATTTGAATAATTCGTTCATATGCGATTTGTAAAGAGACTTACTTTCTGGCGTCTCTCTCTGTCGGAACAGCTAAAAATCTTTGAATCGAAGCTTGACCAATTCCAACGTGAGACAGCCAATTTGCCGTAGTCCCAAATGCCATCATCCAGAAACTGTTTCGCAAAAACGGATCTGGATCCATACTGCAATCGTCAATACCAAGTACGTTGACATAAGTACTTGAGCTCAAAATGTGTCCTTGCTTACATTACAGTGTTTCATTTATCAAATGTTAATCTCTATCGAAATATAACAAAGGTGTGACGTCTTCGTCTCGAAAGATGTGATAAGGTAAAGAATTAATGGCGATAAGAAAATTCCTTGTGTGACTCATGAATGAGAACAAACATAAAGATGTAACAATAAGAATGATAGAGATTTAAATTTTCTTACTTGAAGAAAATTACACGTCCGCCCTCGTCGGAAATTTTCCAAACATTTGCGATACCACCAGCTGACTGGATGCCTAGGAAAAGGACTGCGAGTAGACCTCCACAAGTAACACTGAACTGAATGGTGTCGGTCCATACGACTGCCTTGAGTCCACCCTTATGGACGAAAATGGTGGAATAAGGAAATTTGAGGAATCAAAATGAACAAATGTCAATTGGCTAAAAGCTACTTCTACTCACGATACTCGTGTATAATATGCAAACAATGCAAAGTATAGGCACGATGGTGTGAACGCTGAATCTTGTAACTTGTGAGAATGCAATTGCTGGCACGTACACGACGATAGGTATGTGGATAAATAATGAAACGATGTACAAAAAGGACGAGAGCGTTCTGACTGGCCGAGCGAATCTGATTTCGAGATATTCGAAAATACTCGGGAGTTGAAGTTTGTAGAAGACGGGAATAAATATGTAGATCGTCGCGACACTTGTGAGGATAGCCGTAAAGATACAGGCAGCGTATTGTGACCCATACTCATAAACTTCGGATGGGACACCGAGCAACGTGACGCCCGAAACGTGACTGCGTTAAATTAAAAAGTACACGACAAGTTATTTGAAACGCATGAATAGAAATGAAGACATATTTTTGTTTATGAAGAGAATAATCACCTAGCGAGTATACTCATAGCGACGGGAAAAGAACTCATCGACTTTCCACCCAACAGGTACTCTGTCGTATTGTTTTGTTTACTAAAAAATCCGAAATATACCCCAATTGCGATACTCACGGAGAGAATCGTGGTAAAGAGAACGTAATCGGTCCATCCGAAAGTAAATTTATCAAATATTTCGTTAGCACTAGTTGTCGACATTTTTAGGAAATATTTTAGCTTCTCGGTAAGATATTCCTCAAAGATCGAGATTTGTCTTCGACCACGCGATAAGATCGCGGGGGTACTGACTAGAGTTCTGCAAAATCATCTTTCCATTTTTGTTTCGTGAAATTTCTATGTTTGCAAGGGTTTCAGATAATTTACGAGCTATTGATAAGATCCGACATATATACGTCCGTGGGTGACATTTTCATAACGCTCGATATGACGTAGTTAGTGAAACCCAGGATTACTTTTAAAAGTTCATATTTATGGAAAATTTTTTCAAATTTCTCGTCCACTGTAGGTTCTTTAATTTAATTTCATATTTACAGTTCCGTTGATTCTACGGATATAATACTATTGTTGAACAGGGTCATGATCGACTTGGATCGAGAGCATATTTACAATTTATGTACAGTCTTATAGAAATATAAAATGAGAGAAATAACTCACTGGGGTCTTATCCCGTGGTAGCAATAACGCTTAACCAGTCTTAAAGCTATATTAAGTCTAACGAATATTTCTAGTTAATTTTATACTAATCTAGGATTATGATGTAAGGGCACTTTTTCGATAGCGCTTGTACAATTTACAAATTAAGTATTCACTGGTCTAGGTTCGTCCTTGGGTGGTCTAATTCGAGACTCCCTTCATTAAATTATCACTAAATCTATTCGACTATGGACATATTTACAATCAGACTTAAATATATTTGCAAGCTTAGAAACAAAATTGACTTTCTACGACTTATCGGAACAAACGATAACTGAAGTAGAGGAAAAGATTTTGAACGAATATCATCGACCTGCACCAACTGAAAATCTGTGATTTTGCTGCTGATGTGTACAGCCCGAATCGTAGACCAACGCTTCTTCGTAAATGAGCTCTAAGAGCAGGATTGTGCGATGCTGTTGGTCCGCATTGATGTAGTGGTGCTTCCCAAAGATGATCGTCGCGCGGTCCAAGAAGAAGAGTATACTGGCCGCTCCAGTTTACTCCGACTCTTGCTCTGAGGCCAAGAGTTGATGGTGCTTCAAGAGCATGCTGAACGCAATTTCTGGGCCAATTTGTCATAGGCCTCACTTTGAGACCGCCGTTTCCGGTCTTACGATCGTCACCAAGAATCTGAGCTCTGCATCTCGCTGCTATAGCCAAATCTCCAGGAATCAGAAGACTCTCGGCAACGTGAAGGTCGAGCTCGGTTGTTCCAGTTGGAACCATCGATATCGTGGGCTTCTTTGTCGTGTCCTCGCGTCGTTGATTGCCTCGCAACATGGCCGCGAATGCATCAGCCATCGAGGGTTGAGTATTTTGTAATAAATGACGATACGAATCTTGACCATTCAGACTTCTTTTCGTTTTTCCACTCTCGCGAAGCGATGACTCCGTTCCAGCGTCACTAATATCTCCAAAGTCTTTTAGAATAGTCGATTCAGATTTATGACTGTGTCTCAGAGAATTGTAATTTCCTCTACGTTCATCATGCCTGTTCGACGATGAGTCTTTTCTCAACTTCTCCAATTTTGATTCAGTAGTTGAGCTTCCTATGGCATCGTGCAGCTCCTCGGGAGTCGGCAACATGCCTTCCGTTATTTCCTTTCTCGGACCGTAAATCTCGAATAAATTTCGCGCCAATTCCGGTGTCATCCATTCAGCGAGCGCCTTTTTCCTTCTCAGCCATCCTTCGTCGTCCCTTTCTTTCATCGCAGCATCGTCCTTCCAGTTCTCGATGGATCCACCTTCGTCGAGATTTCTTTTTGTTCGAGGGAAATATCTGACACTTCCTCCATCCCCGTTCACGGCTTGGTCCTGGCTATTGTCAATTGACGGTTCTTCTGTAGGATTGACGAAAACCTCCGGATCTCGATCCAACTCTCCATGACGTCTCTGTCGTCCGGCACGCTGAATATAACTTCCCGCTGCTGTCACAGCGTAGAGAAAACTCGTACATCTCGAATCAGCGTAATAGTCCCAACGACCGGTCCACAGCATGTCGCCTGCATACACCTCTAGATGTCGTTTTATCCACAAACCACCCTCGCAACTTTCGCAGCTTGAGCTTAGCCACGAACCGCCCAGAAGGGCTGGAAGGGCTGCAACCTCGTGCAATAGCGGGGGACTGCTCTCGGTACCACGAGATATGGCACCGCAAACTAGACATCCGCTAATCTATACAAAAATACATAGTTTTTGTTATCGACGTGGGATATTTGCAAACGAGACGTATCAAAAAAAAATTCATGCGAATTACAACGAAAACTATTTCGAATACTCACATAAAATTTAATATCAAATTCAATATAAGTATGTCGTATTGACATATATAAAGTTAAATAACATCATTCGTTAACTTGAAAACTGTGCGTATAACTTTAAGAGGCAGTGTAACTAGCGACGAGCTACTTGCACTTCGAAAATGGGATTCGTAAATTGTTCAGTACTGAGCAACCGATCGCCTTAAAATTTGGAGGGTACATAGAGAATTATGGCATAAAGTGCATGACAGTCTTATTCTTCCAAAATTGTGGAAAAATTTTTGCAGATTCAGTTACCACCGGAAAATTTTTGCAGATTCAGTTACCACCGGAAAATTTTTTCCAAAATTTTGGAAAAATTAGACTGTCATGCACTTTATGCCATAATTCTCTATGTAAGTTCCAAATTTTAAGGCGATCGGTTGCTCAGTGCTGGACAATTTACGGATTCCGTTTTCGAAGTGCAAGTAGCTCGTCGCCAGTTACACTGACTCTTAACCCTCTATGGGCCCGTGTAACTTTCAGGTCACATTTTAAGGTATCAATATTTTACCAAATAAAAATTCGGCCCATAGAGGGTTAACTCTTGATCTTCAAATCGTTTGCACAAATTTTATGAACTCACAGTGTCGGCTCGGAGCAAAGCAGTAGGCTGTAGTGACGTGGATCTGTGTGTCTTTTTCGAGTACACGTTCGGTGGTAAACTACCGAGCAAAAGTTCGATTCTCGGTGTGCCGTTTGAGCCGAGGGCAAAGGCTTTCGTGCTCGACGCCTTTTTCTGTACTCTCACGAGTTTGAGTTCGTCAAATTGGATACCGAGAGCCTCGAGACAGTCCAAACCACGATGTTTTCTCGATGTTTGATGATGACGCGGCTGGAACGTGTTGTACTTTGGACCTTGCCAGAGGAAATTCGAGAATCTTCTCGAGGGCTGCTCGTAAATTAATTGAGGTGCGTAAGGCCTCCATCTTGGCTGGGGAGTGCAAGAGACGTTTACACGGTGGCTGAATTTCTGAGCGACCTGTTCAGAGTAAAACATACAACAATCATTAATATATTGTCATTGAGCAAATATTGAAAATTTCATAAAAGATCAAACGACTCGCTTTTTTTTCATTAAAACTCATTATTTTTCTATATAAATACTTAGATCGATGAGAATTGTCACAACAATAAATCTATAAAGGAAAATTTCTCAAGAAGAGGCTTCGAGTGTTACGCACCTGTCGTGTGAGTGGCACGATGTGTACTCTGTCGAGTTGATATCTCGCCTCAGTGGCACCAGGAGCCAGGTTCGAGCTCGATAAGAGACGAATAACACCACGTGCGGCAACTGTATACATCGCGACGCTACAAGATTCCTCGGCATAGTGATGACGCAATAGTAAAAACGTGCCGTTCTCAAAGAAAATATATTTTCTGATAACGTACTCTGGTCCGGCTCTCACTTCGCATCTATGTCAAAAGGAATGAAGAAGAAAAACACAATTTATTTCTTAGGCTCTGGAGATCTCACCCATGAAAAAAAAGAAGAGTGGCGAGAGGGTCGAACGGTCTTAGGGAAAGGACGCGTTACAAGGACTTTGTTGATTTTCCAGCCTCTCGGAAGATTAGAATTTCGAAGTGAAAATCTTCTTGGGTCACGACAGGAGCGACGAGTGTTCTGCCAAATTTCACTTCTCGGCCAAGGGAGTCCCGAATTTCACACAGCCCTATTAGGCAAGCCAAGGGAGAACCGTACGCTGGAACGCGCTAAGAATTCTCAGAAAAAGGAACAACCAAAGGCGACAGAAGCATGGAAAGGAGACACCGGTGGGTCCGCGTGTCGGTCGTGAAAGAAGAGTGTGACTCTCGTAAATAATGGCGTGGTATTGTCGACCCGGTACTTTTGGGACCGTCTGGCAAAATTGGAAAGTCTGCATCTCTATATACCTGGACCGGAGGGACACAAAATTCCGTCCTCTGCTCTTCTCGCGAACGAACAATGGTCGGTTCGCGAGCGCCGGTTCACGCTTTTCTGAGATCGTTCTGGGTGAAACGATTTATACAAGGTATGCGCTGCTATGTTTAGTCACTAATAGATCGATCGTCGATGGGTCCACACGTTACGATTTTCACGCCATATTTTTTTAGCCCTCGGCATACGGCTCAATCTTTCGACGAGTCGCAGCTGTCCCTTTCGGACTTCTTCGGAAACTACTGCGAAGCTTGACATGGGATAGACCATCGTGATATGACGATCTTGAAGGATTTTGGACCAAGATAAATAATAATCAACGATTCCCTATGAACGAAGCAACATCATCAAACCCATCGGATCTTTCTTAAGAATGTTTTCCCATAAATTCCATAATTGCTTGTTAAACGACGAGGCAATCGCCGGAAGAAATAATTGGACAAGCCCTGTTAGCTCTCTCCTATCCCTCAAAAAGCCACACTCCCGTTTCAATGAGACGCGTCTGGTTGAAAGAAAAAAGCGAATACGACAGTCGGCCGCGGATGAAAGAAATTTGACTGGGACTTTAAAAAAGTACAAGAAAGAAAAAGAAAAAATCAAATAGAAAAAAGAAATACCAGCACTGTTGCTGGCCGCTGTTTGCGTTCGGAGAATTCACACCATGTGTCTCGCCGCTACCGGGAACTCCCATAACCGATTCCTTTTTCGTAACATGTGTACATATATGTATATATATATCGTACGAATAGAATGAAAGGCGTCACTAGATTAATCGTTATGTATGTACGTTGTGCTTTCCGTTTAAGGTTGAAATGGAGAGGCGAAGAGGAGCGAGAAGTGGGAATGGAAAAGGAAAAAAAATGGTCTTAAAGTAAGAAAATTACATAGAGAATTGTGCTCACTCTTGAGACAGCCAAGTGGACTGTAGCCTGGTGGCGGACTCGTCCACGATTGTCGAACGATCTTCGAAGATCGTCTCTTTGATCGCAGCATCGCACTGATCCTCGCCCTTTTCCGGAGACCACGTACCGCCCTCGCATATTCCTGCGAAACAAGACGTGCTGAACACATGGGGAAGAACACGAAAGTGCGCCTTAATGGGGGGGTTAAGGACTATAAATCTTTTCGAAGCGCCAGGCGATTATTCTCTTAATTATTGGGACATTAGTCACGCTCTCATTATTCCCCAGACTCTGCCGAGTTCCCTTTAACCTTCAATCATTTTTTTCAACTAATTGTTTCCCCAGCACAAAGACGATGTGTTCGATTATAAAAAAATAAATGATTATTAATTAATTGGTGTTCTGAATCCCTGAAATCTCCCAGAGGTCTTTAAGGTTACGCGCGACTTCTGCCGTTTTAAATTACCGCGTCCCCGCTTGAAGGTTAATTGTTTCGTTGTGTTCAAAAATCGATATCAAAGCATTCATGCAATCGAGAGGAACTTGAATTGAAGTTTGTCGGGATGAACATTTTCAAATGTACAGAATCGAGGTGATAAATTCGCGTCGTGTTCGAATTTTCCATGTAGGGTCTACAACCTCATGGGGTGTCCGAGTTTTTGGTCGATGCATCGAAGGGCGATACACGAGTAGAGGGAGAAGGACTTCTTCCTTTTTATCTCCCTTTCTCCTTCTCTCTCTCTCTTTATCCGTGATAGTTGAAAAGATCACTCGCCCTCTCTCTCTTTCTCTCTCTCACTCGTGGCTCCCATAGAAGCAGGTAGTAGTAGTAGTAGGTCCATAGCCGAGAAGAGGCCCACCCGCTGGCTCCGACGGAGATTTAGGGCCTGACAGATCCGAAAAGATAAATACCCACCTATATTGGATTATCTCAGTCCCTCTTTGGCCCACCCCCTGCTACTACCTGAACGGCCCATTGCTCTACGGGACACACACTCTCTGTTCTTCTTTATCTTGCACCCTTCTCTCTCTCTCTCTCTCTCTCTCCCTCCCTCTCTCTCTCTCTTTCTCTTGGTCTCTCCCTCTCTGTGTTCGCTCTATCTATACAGATGAGAGCAGGGTGACAAGCTCGGATCTTTATCCCATATGCCCGGGTCTCGAAAAAGGAATTTTTGGAGACTCGCACGTTCGTCATTTCGCTCCCACTCTCCCTCCCTCTTGGAAATATCCAAAGCCTATCTTGTTTTGTCGCGACGAAGGGAGAGTGAGAGATCGTGAAATGGAGAGGGACAGAGAAAGAGAGCTCTTAGTCTCGCCACAAAAGATCTATGGATTATTCTTCACGTTGCATTCTAGAAGCGCGCGGATATGCAAGTGCCGGGACTACGTGCGATGAGTTAACGATGCATTTATATTGTACGAAGCATCCCATTCGCATGAACATTCATTTTCATCGTACACTTGGTACTTTGTTCTTGTCAATGGACCCGTAAGTTTGCCAGAATCGAACTACGATTCTGTCTAATTCTTTCACATTCTTTCATTCTCTCACAATGTTTCACATAATTATGACATCCATTGTTAATCTTAAATAAGTAAACAATGAAATATCGAGCATGGCAGAGTGAACCAGAACATTTATACCCCGAGTGTCCGACAGATTTTTGAAAAGCTGAGGGTAAATGTGGAGGGTTCACTATGGGGCGGCAACCGAGGGTTAGAAAAAGCCCCTGCGGTTCAAATGGGCATATATACGTACAATATGTCGATCCTAGACTATGAAACCATAGCCAAATCCAAACAAGAAAAAAAGATCGATGGAGATCCTGCGGGTTCTCTTTCACTCCGCCCGCTACCGTAAGCGTTCTAGAATTACTTAGAAAAATTCTCACACCGCTCAAGCAACGTTCTATGAATGACCAGCCGATCCGTAAATGTCTCCTCGAATCAGGAAACTATATTAAAAAACATCGTACGTGTGTTTAAATATATTTAACAAAATTCTGATTTTGAAAAAACGCGGGTAACTTTACTCGGCAGAGATCATGCGCGCGTCGATGCGCGCGAGATTTACCGCGCATGGCATTTACGTTCCCGATTGAAAAACTATAGATTTGCAACGCGATACGAGTATGAATAAATAAATGTCCTGAAAGGGAAAGGACGAAGCTGATAAGTATTGAGTATTCCATTCCCACGTCTATTTGGATATTCGATCACGTGCTTCTCGCACGAAGGAAGACGCGCACCATCCCCTTCATGATCATATTGCTATTGTTTCGATTGGTATTCCAATCGTATAGGATCTTCGGCGAATGCACGTGTAGTTATGCATCTCCGAGATGAGAGGGAGAGGGGGAAAGGAGAAGACTTTGCGCATGCATCGCATATTTTCCGAATAATGGAAATCTTTTTTACCGATCGTCAGCTCTTTATGGCAATAAACATAAAGAATATACGATTTATACTTTTTTTTTCAATAATCTTACCGAAAAGTAATGTGGTAATCAATATCGTCCTGAAATTCATGATCCTGATAATAAATTTCCACTGAATACACGATTTATCGATCCCAATTCGATTTTGCAACGATTAACGAACCCGAAGATGCGCAAATGACATCACTGTACGGTGTTTTAAATATTAATATAAAAATTACACGTTGGATAAAGTTATTCTTGTTTTTTTTTTGTTTTTTTATATAAAATTGTTGATTCGTTAAAATCTCGTTTCACACTTGTACACCGTAAATGTATGAAGTTGCAACGCTTGCACCGGACGACGCGGGACTGACGTTCTTCGTGCTAGCTCGTCGAAGCTTAAATAGCATTCGCCCCCACTCTCGCTCGAGCCAGCATGGGTCCTCACGCTGCACGCACGCGGGGACTGAAAAACCGAAAATTCTGTTTTCGTACAACCCGGGGACTCCATGAATCCCGCTGGGAAGGTTTCGAGCCAACAGGAACATGCCCCAAAGCATATCAACCATATAGATTTATACACAGCCTCTTCTCCTGTTGTTTCGAGAATCTTTCACGAGGCATAATTTCTACGTTCCGAAGAATGTCTCCTGATCCCTATCAGTCCATTGTATACCTCTGTAATATCACAGTAAGAAAATATCCTAAATAACATATATTTGTCTTGTTAAGTAAACAAAAATAATGTATTTTCAACTATTGGCCAAATTAATTGGATTTAACCGGATGTTAACACTAGATTTACCAGCTATTTGCATATACCTGTTTCTATCTAAATATATTTGTTACAAATATATATAAAGTTGTATTGAGTTCATTAAATATATTTTCTACTTACAGCTACAGAAGTCATAACGTCATTTTAGAAAAAAAATGTTACATGCAGTAGGAATTTTTAATTAAAAATTGCACGACCAGTCAAAATGACTGGTCTGGTAAATCTAGTGTTAATTATGATCAATTTTTGTATTAATTTTTACTTAATTCGTTATTGATAAAGTTAGTGTAATTTTACAAAATTTGTATCACTTACATGTATGTAACTTTTTTATTTATTTACACGACATTTCCAATTCTGTTTTATAACAAAATTAGTTTTATAACGTATGGGTAACTTAATAATTGGGATGAGAGCGAGTTGAAAGTTTGGTGTCGACAATGTTAGTATACTCACATTTCTTCTTTTCTTGGCATATACCGATATTTGTTCAGAAACGTAGCATAAGCCAAGAAACTTTTCTATACAATCCAACAGCCGGACAGACAACTTTATCCAAGCTGCAGGAGAAAAGGTGCCACAGGATTCTTTTTGGTTCTTTGTGCATTGTCACATCTCCCCGCCTCTCCTGCACCATCTATTGTAGCAAATGATTTTTCGGCTTTGACTTCTCTACGCAAAGATTTGTGACGCCTCGACGTGAAGTCCCAGATTGAGAAATCTTACTTGGGTGGCCGGATGCAGTCAAAGAAGAAAAAAACATCTGCACACCCAGATCGAATTTAACGGGCATTTAGAGAAAACTGATTTAGAACGGTATGCCCCACTATTACAATAACATTATTGTGGTCAGCTTTGAGTGATTCATTCAGCGCGCGCGCAACAGACACGCAATATTTATGCAATAGATACAGAAACGCTCAGAAAATAGCGAAAAATCAAATAAAATTTCGAAAAAAATTTGAATTAAAAAAATTTTTCTTAATTAAAATAACTTTTCGAAAGATTAACCCGCATTACCCCGCCGACCCACATTAGCCCAAGTTCCTAAACTTGTTGGAATGCGTGAACGTTTGGAAAGCTGGGGTAATGAGGGTCATGGGGCAATGCGGGCCAAAACCTCATGCGTTAGTGCCTCCATTTCCCGCTAGATGGCACTACTAAATTTTCTTGTCAAAAACATAAAATTATTTCCACAGATTGTGGAAACGCAAATTTTGACACAAATTGTGGAAACAAATTTATGTTTTTGAGTTAAATCTTGAATGGGCATATCGAAGCGAACATCCTGATTTTTTTTCTATCGTGTCAGACCTCTCTATAGGCTGAAATATTAAAACGCCGAATTTTCGTAGATAGGAGAGATTGTTGCTAAGCTATATGTATAACATACAGTGGGTCAAAAAAGTATTTGTACACCCAGTTTTTTACCCACAACTTGAATCAAACGAATTTCAGGTGAACAAAATTGAGGTTGATAAATACTTTACTATGTATAGAGACAATCTGAAAAAAATAAATTTTTTATAATGATTTATAAAGAAGTTATACAAAAAATACAAGAATTATGAAGTCAAAAAAGTATTTGTACACTTACGACAATAGAAGAACGCTTGAAATTTTGTAACGTTGACACGATAATTAATATTTGGTATGCATGCCTTTAGCATCAATCACAGCTGGTAATCGTTTTGGCATGGATTCAACTAGTTTTTGAGTTGTATCTTTAGGTATTTTTTCTCATTCTTTCTTAATTATTCGTTGTAAGTCATTTTTATTTGAAATTTTTCTTCTTCGTATTTCTATATCTAAAATGTGCCAGAAATTTTCGATTGAATTAATATCCGGAGACTGCGGCGGCGTACTTATCTGCTTGGGAATATTATAGAGCAATCATTCCTTTGTTACTCGCGTAGTGTGCTTCGGATCATTATCCTGCTGAAAGTGATATTGTCCATCCAGGCCTAATTTGACTGCAGATTCATTTAAATTATCGCGCAACACTTCGATATATTTTCGTGCATTCATATTCCCTTCAATAAAAGCAAGTTTTCCAACGACATCGTATGCCATACAGGCCCAAACCATAACGTTCCCTCCACCGTGCTTAACTGTTGGTACAATATTTTGCGACTGCAGCTCAGCGTTCGGTTTTCTCCAAACGAATTTTTTTCCATCTGAACCGAAAATATTGAACTTGCTCTCGTCAGAGAAAATAACTCGCTTCCAAAAGTTCATGGATTTGTTCACGTATAGCTTAGCAAATCCCAAGCGCTTTTCTCTGTTCACAGCACTTAGAAATTGTTTTTTCCTCGCCGTTCTACCATATATTTTGGCTGAGTGCAGAACATTGCGAATAGTTTGTGAACATACTGACTTGTTAGATGTTGATGCGATGTGATTTGCCAGTGTTTCAGCGCTGGAAAATGGTTTTGCTGTTGCTTCTCTTAAGGTAGTTCTATAGTCTTTTTTTATATTTACCAAAGTGTTGAAATTTTAATATGTTGTTTACTAGCTTATCACGCATGAGTCCTTCAATTTTTAAGTCGATTCACCATCTACTTTCAGAAATTTTCTCGATTGAAAAATGTATTTTTTAACATATTTTACATGGCGTATATGTGGAAAAATACGTTTACGATGGCATTTCAAATTGTAATTTCTAAACTAATCTTACCAGCTTGATAACAAACTAGAAGGGTTTTAAGGAATATTGTAGGATTTACATAAACAAAAAAAAATTATGGTTTACCACATAGTTTCCAAGAAATTGTATTCTGAAAAATATCATTTTTATTCGGGACCAAGCCTCGAGACAATCGGCTGCAACGAACCACGTTCAAACATGTGAAGATCGCATTCATACACACGGTACGTGTATGGGTGGCGCTTCGAGCGGTACAGGTCATGTCATAATTTTTCATAAAATGCTACGCTGCAGAAAGTGTCCCCGGCTATCTGATAGGAGGGAAACTTTTTGCTCGTACGTGTACCTATAGAACTACCTTAAGATTGTGCGGCGCTCTCTGGCCGTGAGTATTTTCGGCCGACCTGTTCGTAGTTCGTTTTGCGTACTTCTCGTTCTTTCGTATTTCTTTACGATGTAATGGACTGTTGTGAAGTTTAATTTTAATTCCTGACCAATTTTTCGATAATTTTCTCCGCGTTTTCGAAGGGAAATAACGCGATTTCGTAGGAACATGGATACTTCACTTTTCTTATTTGTCATGTTTACTCTAAGAAGTTTGAATAAGTAGGTACTAATCGAATAAGAGACTACACTACAACGTAAACAAATATTTGTTTACATTTGAGGACGCTACGTGTTCATGAAATACATTGTTCGATGGCCTAGCAACATAGATCTAATTGTACAAATAAAATTTTATTCACCTGGCATTCGTTTAATTCCAGTTATGGGTAAAAGACTAGGTGTACAAATACTTTTTTTACTCACTGTAGATCGATAAATTTTGCGTGCCTCTATTGAGAATAGTTTTTTTCTAGATGATATATAAGTGTTGGAACGATATTTTGATAAATGACTGATAGCAAATGTTCAAAACAAAATAAAAAATTGTTTATTCAGTTGCAATTTACCGCTAAACTAACAATGTCACGTGATTTTTCCATAGGACTTTTTTATAGAGGAAATTATGGCCCACAACTTTTGTAAGAAGCATTTTTCGATTAAACTCATTCCAAAAACAGAAACTCAAATAAACCGTTTTTTTTTAAACAATTTTTGGTGGTTAAAAAACATATCGGATTTTTATGAAAATTTTAGAGCATGTTCCTGGAGATACAAATAAGCCACAAGAAATTGGTAACGCTCTTGTGTTTTTGAATAGAAGTAGACCATATTTTTGTACATTCCGACTGAACTAGCGTCGGTTCAAAAGAGTTCACCGTTTGGCCGCTCAGATGTCGCAGAAGCAACTCTCCTGGTTTCAACTTTTGTTGAGCGCCGCTGGTCTTCCACCAATCACTGATCTTTTAACACAAAAGCATTGAGCAGCCCAACGGCCCAACTAGTACTGCTTTTTCCCAGTGTGAAAATATTAGCAAAACATCAATGGACTAACACGCAGTTAAAAGTACAAACACGTCATAGTCAAACAGATAAACAGCAAAAAAACAAATGTCTCGAGAAGAGGAACGTTGTCGAAAGTATATTTCTACGTGTATTGTTAAATCTTTTAATGTGTATTATTGGCAAATCGACAATTTGTCGAAGGTGGCGAATCTACTGCGAAATGAACTATATTGCGAATAAAAAATGATGCAATGTCATAAATTTCGTGTTAGTAAAAACATTAAGTGTTTTGAACTATTATAACTGATAACCTTACCACCGACTTCATTACCCCGTAAACTTGTGTAACGGAAGAAGTTTGACTCAAAACACCCGGAGCTTATGGTTGTTCAGGTTGACAGTTGCGTTTGCGAGAACGGACATAACCTAATTGTCACAAGGTTGGACTGTGTCGGGCGATATGATTATACGTCCGCCCACTACTATGTGGCATTTAGCCATGTTGACACTTGTTGTACTGTGTTACGGCACAGTGCAGCAAACACCTGAGGTATTCGTGCAAAATAATTGTAGCACGACGTAAGTAAAGCTCACTATTCGTTGAATAACATTGACTGTATTTGTCTAGAATCGTAGTACGGACCTTGTGTCAGAGCAGGATGAAACTCTTTTACTTTTCTCTACATTGAGCGGATCGCTTATCGGAGTTGGACAACGTTCCGGCATGATACGTTGGCGTCAGGATAATGGTACGATACAAGAGATCTCAGTATAGTTTAATACATCATACTTACGACTGAATAAACTTGTTTAATGTAATGGCATTTTTAAATTCTCCTTTTTAGAACCGGTGGTTAAAGTACCCCATAACGTGGGCCATACAAGTGTGTATGTATTATTATTGCAAATCTTATTATTTTGTATTATTTTATTGATAGAATGTTTCAAAATATTGTAAAAAAGAGAAACAGAAATGTGACCAGGTAATTTTCAAAAAGGCAGAATTTGCTTATCATGGTTGCAAGATTAATAATTGAAATAGCATATTGCACTTGTTTAATGATACGGCTTTTTAATATTGTTAATGTTGTTTCAGACCAATGTTTTTGCCAGACCCTAAAGATGGTTCTCTCTACCTATTTGGAGCTGGATTTGAAGTGTTAAAAAAACTGCCGTTTACTATACCGCAGTTAGTTGCAAGTAGTCCATGTCGTAGTAGCGACGGTATACTGTATACAGGCCGAAAAATTGATACGTGGTTCAGTATAGACCCTCTAACTGGTGAAAAAGAACATTTGTTGGGATTTGATCAGGTCGAGAATACATGTCCTCTTGAGACACAAGATGCTATCTTTGTCGGCCGTACAGAATACAATATCATAATGGTAGATAGCAAAAATAAGGATAGAAAGTGGAATGTTACGTTTTACGATTACTCCGCAACTAAGATGGAAAATGAAGGCCTTGACAGCTATGGTTCGTGTATTGACATCACCCAGCTCGTTCTCAGATCTTTATTTCTATGCACTCAATTTACTATGGAGTAACTAATTTTGACTATATCTCCGATACTTGTAGATTTGGTGCACTTCACAACAAGTTCAACAGGTCGTGTAGTAACGTTCGATGGTAGACTTGGAATTCCACTTTGGGAATTAGATCTTGGAAGTCCCGTTATCGCGGCTTATACAGTCAGTAAAGATGGTCTTGTGACTGTTCCTTTCACAAGCGTTGCCGAGGGCACTTTAAACAATCTTTTACGGACATTTAGCGTTGAACCTAGCGACGTAAAATTATAGTAAGTGTTTCAATATATTTATTTTACAACTCCAAGGTCTCCCAAAAAGATATGCATTTCAAAAAATTATATTTGTAGCCCTACACTGTACATCGGCGAGCATCCCCATGGCTTGTACGCTTTGCCGTCCCTCGTCGATTCAACGACTGCAACGATATCTAGCAATGCTGGTCACATGATGCTCGAAGGGCCTAAGACGATTTCGGAAGTCTACAAGGGGGAAACCACACTCCCTGTTTTAGGTGACCACATTACCGTTGCTCGTATCGAGACGATTGAAGACGACTATCAGAGCATTCTGGACGATAAAAAGTTCATTATATTAGGTAATTCGCAAGTTTTTCTTCCTTCACTCTATCGCATATTTATTATACATTAACAAATGATTATTGCGATTTCTCAGGTCACCACCAAGTTCCAGCAGAATACAAACCCCAAAATCAGCCGTTGCAGATCACGGGACGTTCGGATCCGGTAATTCGAACGAATGTGCCGGCGTTGAATGCGACGAATAAGCTAGCCCTACCTATCGCCGTAGATGAGAAGACAAATAACACCATCGATCACAGAAGCTGGCGCAAAGCTATCGCAACAAGTTACAATGCCAGCAAACTCTGGCTTAATCAGCAAGAAAGCAAAGGATTAAAATTGCTTATCCTAATACTCTTCGGATGTATCATAACAATGTGTTGGTACGTTGTAGCTATGAACAAAGAGGTTCAACAATTGTCGCAGGTAATTAACTTCTTTACCATATCATAACGAGGTGAAATCAGTATCGTACCTTTTGTTTTCTCAAACGGTACAACGTTCGAGCATCATTCCCTACGTGTAAAATTAGCATTTTGATCAGGGCTCCCGAGAGAACAGTCGAACGAGCAGTAACGGGAAAAATGAAAACGTTATGATTCCTGAGGATATATGTGAAGGTACCGTAAGAATCGGCAAGATTATTATTAATACCACAGAGGTATTGGGAAAAGGATGCGAAGGAACTTTTGTTTACAAGTGAGCCCAACTAATCTATAATTTACCTCTGCGCAAAACAAAAACTGTTGTTACATACTTATTATTATTTCAGAGGTCACTTCGACGGGCGATCCGTAGCAGTAAAAAGATTGCTGCCCGATTGTTTTACATTCGCCGATCGTGAAGTTGCGTTGCTCAGAGAATCCGATGCTCACGCGAATGTTGTACGTTATTTCTGTACCGAACAGGACCGAATGTTTCGTTACATAGCTCTGGAATTAGCTCAAGCAACTCTGCACGATTATGTCGTTGGCACGTACAGCAAAGACGCGATTTCCATGAAGAGTATCTTGGTGCAAGCTACTTCCGGTCTGGCACATTTGCACTCTCTCGATATCGGTGAGTTTTCTTGCAATCTGTTCAAAAACATTTAAATAATGAGAACTATTTTTCACAGTTCATAGGGACATTAAGCCTCACAATGTTTTACTTTCCGTTCCCGGACCCCGTGGTGAGGTCAGAGCTATGATCTCGGACTTCGGTCTTTGTAAGAAACTTCAATTGGGACGTATGTCTTTCTCACGTCGTTCAGGCGTGACCGGAACAGATGGATGGATCGCGCCGGAGATGCTTAATGGCGAGAGAACTACGTGCGCGGTCGATATATTTTCACTCGGCTGTGTATTTTACTACGTACTATCCAACGGAAAACATCCGTTTGGTGATCCTCTTAGGAGACAAGCTAACATTCTATGTGTGAACCTTTTTTAATTTATTTGTCGATCGATCTAATTAGCCATCTAACAATCAATTCCGTATCTTTAGGTGGCGAGAGTGATTTATCTGCTCTTCAACCGATAACCGACAACGACAAACAGTTGGCTTTGATTTTAATAAAGTCAATGATAGGTAGCGATCCAACGGCACGCCCACCGGCCGTCGTTGTTGAGAATTACCCATTCTTCTGGAAAGCTGCCCAAGTTCTAGGGTTCTTCCAGGTATCAACATTTTCTTTGATGATGTATGCGCTATGAATTACCAGTTTTGCAATTTCACGATTTATACAATCGACAGGACGTGAGTGATCGGGTGGAAAAAGATGAACCGGATAGTCCGGCATTAGTAGCACTTGAGACAGCTGGTGGTCCTGTCGTCAAAGGTGACTGGAGGGTTCACATTGATCAGGAGGTGGCCAGTGATTTGCGAAAGTACAGAAGCTATAGAGGCGAGAGTGTTAGAGATCTTTTACGCGCCTTGAGAAACAAGGTGAATTTTCTTAACGGTAATCCTCATTTTGATCAATTATGGAAATTTAAATTATGTATTGTTTTTGCGCATCTCAGAAACACCACTACAGAGAATTGACGCAAGAGGCTCAAGCCAGTTTGGGCGAGATTCCCGTTGCTTTCACGCAATATTGGCTATCCAGGTTTCCGCTATTGCTGTCACATACCTGGTGCGCGATGCAAGAATTTCGCGGGGAACCTACTTTCAAAGAGTACTATCACTGCGACTTCCTGTTCAGCATAGAGTACAGTCAGGAGGATGTGGAAATTGTCACAGAAACTTTTCCTGCTGAAGTACCCACACCTCCTTGGAGGGTACGAAGAGACACTGTCGATTGGAGTCCGAACAGAACCAGATTTCGCAGTGCAAGAAAAAAACAAGACAGAAGAAAGTTTGAAGAGCCGGTAGTTTGGACTTTACCACCGGCAAGCTAGATGAGTAATTAAGTAATAATTTTGGTACAGCATATCTCGCGACGAGACATATTGCCATTTTTTCTGAAAGCTAATCGAAGGTTATTACTTGTTGGAGATATTTACGTAAAAAGAAACTTTTGAAAACGGTTTAGGGAACCAGTGACTGAATGATTAAAGCGAGAAAGAGTGAGTGAGTGTGTGTGAGAGAGAGAGTGAGTGTGTATAGGTGAGTATACCCGTTAACGTTAAGAGTGCGATTTGATGAATTGTGATATTACCGTGTTAATTTTCGGCGCATCGATGCGATCATTGGGAAAACAAACGATCTGCAAAACGATGCGGTTATCGCTAAACACAAATTGCAGCTGACGTATCCAATTCGTATAAAAAATAATATTTCAAATAATTCTTTTACAGTACTTTTACGATTTTACGGACACAAAATAGCACTTTTTTGGATTTTGAAAGGGTTATTTATACCTGCGTGTGAACACGGTAACTTAAGTTTTAAGCACAAATGAAAGAACTTAATGGAAAAGGAAAACTTATAGACACGCTGCATTTTTTTCATATACAACAGTGTAAAATATATATTTTATGAAGTGTGTTAACTTGTAGAGTATAAATGAATATAGAGGTGATGTGTGTGTATACACACATCCACACACACATATATATATATATATTAGGTTTATCTATTATTGTTACGAATATTATCATTGTAAATAATAATGTGGTGTACATTATATTCGGATATTTTATAATTTACATGATTATTGCCGCGTAACAGCTGGATTTCATGAATCGAATAAATAATCAGAAAGAACAAAAGATAGCAAAAATGTTGTGAAGGCGTTTTGTTCGTTCATTCCCGAGTGACTAAGAAATACTTCGTGATATTTCGTTATGATAAGTGCCCGTAGCACGATTAGTTTTGAGTATTTGGACAATGCCCGCAAAAGATTGCGTTACAAACACATCATTTGTTGCGATTTTTTCGATTTCCTCGACAGGAATCTTGCCCCTAGAATTTCGAATCTTCGTGCTGGCACCGCATCTTACCAGCAATTGCACAATTCTCATATTTGCGTTTCTCGCCACGAGATGCAATGGTGTATCCCCGTTCGTGTCTGTCGAATTTACGTCACAAGTGCCACAATTGAGTAGTAGCTTTACGATTTTACTCCAACCACCGAGACAAGCTTGATGAAGTGGCGTTCGACCTGCGATCGTCTTCACATTGACACTAGCACCTGCGTCTAAGAGTATTTGGACGAATTCTGTATGGCCATACTCGCAGGCAACGTGAAGAGCCGTTTCGCCTTTCTCGTTCGCTACGTTCAATCCCAAGCTCGGAATTCGTTCGTGATCATCGCTCGGCTCTTCGTTCGAAGCGCAACGTTCACAATTGCAGAGCGGATGGCAAAAGCTTGGAATTTCATTCATAGGTCTTCTGTGAGGTCCTTCGAGGCCTAAATAATAACAAGCCAGACGAATATCACCCTCGGCAATCGCTGATAAGAGTCTATCTGCTTTGCGTAATCGATTCGATGATTTTGTACGTGCCTCTGTTTTTGAATTCATTCGGGAACTCTCTGCCAAATTCGAGTCTTGTGCTCTCATACTATAATTTCGTAGTATCATTGGACGATGACCATTGGACATATCCTCAAGGAGTTTCGAAACATGAGAACTGTGAGTTATGACTAGCGGTGTCTGACCCCGGCGATTCGTCACTCTGGGATTTGCTCCATGTTCAATCAGGATCTCGACTATATTGCCGTAACCCCATTTAGCTGCGTGATGAAGTGGCGTCTCACCGTTGCAATTCACTGGGCTCTTATTGTACGGTATCCTCATTTGTTCGGTAAAATACAGAAGCGCTTTTACGCAATCCTCATGTCCATGATCAGCTGCGAGATGCAAAGGCGTGTTGCCCCTAGTGTCAGCTAACGTGGGATCTGCATTCGCGTGCAGCAGCAATAATAATGTATTTTGGTGACCTCGCGAGGCAGCACAGTGCATAGGAGTCATACCGTCTGCGTCCGCATCGTTAGGATTTGCTCCGTGCTCGAGGAGAAAATCTACGACGTTCACGTGACCGCAAAGGGAGGCAACGTGAATGGCAGTCATCCCACGATCGTCGCGTGAGTGAACCGTTGGTGAATGCGACAGTGAAGCACCAGCGACTCTTTTCTCGCAATTCTCACAGCAGCATAATGGATGGCAAAGATTCAACGAATTAGTTGAAGGTTTTTCAATGTCCCTTAGAAGCATTTTTTCCACTTCCGATAATTCGCACTTTCTGATGGCTGCGAATAAGCTTGACAACGAAATATCTTCCTCCTTTTGATCGAAGTTCAGAGAGTTCTTTGAACTATTGTTGATATCGAAGCTCTTAATGCGTGTTTGTTGATGAACGGATGCGTTTAAAACACCCGACCTAATATGTTCGATCGCAGCTTCTAAGGAGGTCATCAAAAAACCAGCCTCGTCAGCTTCGTTTATAGAATTTACAGAGAAACGAAATTGCTTCATAAAAGCGAGTTGAGCGATCCAGTTTGGAAGACCGGCTCTTATAACGAGAAATATTAATACAGGAAGTATTTCGTCTGATGACACGTGTGTGATGTTTTCGGTTATATAACCCACAGCTTTCTTGATACAACCGACCTTTCCCAATACCGTCGAGTACATATCGAGCCGTGAAAGCTCCAGTTTCCCACGCAATATACCGTCGTATATGTCCGAGCTGACTCCCAAATCTCTTAATTGCAGGTCGTGAAGGTTTTTGATTGTTTTATTAAGTATTGCGTCTTCCATAGCTGTGCGTGCTGATACCGAACGAGGCAAGAGATTGCGCAGTCCGTGTAATGTATAAGTTTCGACAGCGACTTTCATCGTTTCAAGAAAATGCCGATTCGCCTCGGTTTTCTCGCGTATTCTGCAATCTTGTAGAAGCATGCGTAAATTTTTTGCGTACAAACCACCAACGAGATCGCACTGCGTCTGCAGGTGCTCGTCCTCTAGATGGTCATGAATGTGTTCGAATTCTTCGATCGCGGCATCCATCTCCTTTATTATATCTTTATTGCATACTTCTGTCCATAGGAGATCCCGGGTTTCAGGCAGATTCGTTACAGTGAGAACCTCATCTCGAGATGCGGAGATACTCTGTTCGAGAGGATGTTCTATGCACCTGTGAATTATGTGTTGTTAAGCTTTATCTAGAATTGTCTACATTGGACTGGCTTCATTTTTCATCATGAACATTTCATCATCGTTTTCTCATATGGGAAGTTTTATCAAAGGTGGACATCCACCATTGAGTATCTTGATTCTACTTGACTTGTCTGTCAAATTACATGCAGATTGTCAATCTATTTTTCAAATTTGATTTTCTGTCTATTCCGAAGATCGTAAGCAATCTTGTATGGAAAACTTACAATAGTCTCACTCACCAGAGGGAATATTTCGTTTGATCGTCCTTATAGAAGGTTTCCGCAAAAAGTAAATGGGCGCAACATGGTTTCGCTATATCGTATTCAATGGTGAGAACACGATTGGAAACTTTTACCTCTTTACCGGTCAGCGTATGAAATCTTGTCATAGAATTTTCTTCGCCAGGCACAAGTATGTGACCAAGAAAGTCGTCCTCGACGAGCGCAGACTTTGCGAAACTTCCACATCGTGGTACACAAATGATCCATCTCTCGTTGACGGCTTTTTCGAATAAACCGGTGTACTCTAGACGTAGAACTTTGAGAAATGGATTTTCCGACAAGTCCTCGTCGTAACTCGAATCCATGGTTCGTTCGACCCATGGATTAGCCGTCCACGATTCCGTTCGACGTGTCACCCGTCTTCTGAATAAAATTGATAACCTCTGTCCGGCAAAGTATGAGACAATCGATATCACATCACGACACATATGGATGCCTTGGTTTTATTGTATTTATTAATAATGAACGAGAGCCTTTTACTCCGTATACATAAAGCTTTTTCGAACGAAACTAACCTATAATCTGGCTTCGACGATACGTATTTTTTTCATAGTATGACGCAGTGGATTTTACGCTATCAGAGGCCGGTTAATTCTTGAAAAATCTGCATGGCGGTTCAGAAGCTGTGTTTATGCACGACATGCAGTTGATGATTGCAATGCGATACGAATTGTAAAAGTACTCGACCGATTGGATCTTGAGAGCCGGTTTTGACGTATGAACATGCAATTTGCGTGAAACAGTGTAGCAGACGACTGCATCCTCAATTTCAAATCATCGAATGGTTCACGTGATATAAAAGAATCTTTGCAACAAATCGAACGTTTTACAATGACTTTCAATGACGGTAAAGATAATAAAAAAATGAATGTTACCTAGAGCGAGATGTTCGCCACCTCTCTCCATTATCGCTCGATTAGACTAAGCTCTTTAAACAAACCGTACTCCGTGTATACGTGCATGGCCTCCGCGCACTAATCCCGCGCAATGGCGGCTGAACAGCTGATCGATGCTCGGCGGGAAATATTCAAATCTTCTAGGATGAGTAAAAGGCGAAGGACGTATATTTAAATAAAATCATAGAGATAAGAACGAACGTACGAGTTTTTCTTTTTAATAATAATCATAATGTAATCTTAAGTCGCTATATTGCTTGCCAGCACGCACCAGTACAGGCATTGTATATTTTTCTTATAGCCAATGTTGTATATTAATAGTATTTTTTGTTTTAAATATATTTATATCATTAAAGTATATATATTTATATACATATTCATACAAGGTATCATATATTTATTTCACCGTCTAGAATAGCGGAAGTTAAGAGAAGGGAGAGGGCTTTTCGCGCAATACTCGTTGGGAGGTAAACAAATATGTAGCAACATGTTTTTGTATGTAATGAGGACGGGAGATGTTCTTTGTTTTCCGATAGATCAGTAATATCAGATAGATGACAACGGACTACGACATTATTTCGTATGAAGTGAATTCAAGTTCGATAATAGTTTTTTTAACGACATATCAAACCCTCGCTAGATTCTTCGCTCCAATATTAATATTTTTCGCTTACAGATAATATATGTATATGCGTGTATATATATATGTATATATATATATATACATGTATATATATAGATATATATATATATATATTTTTTTTTTTAATCGTGGACCAAACGCCACACGAGTCAACGGTGCCTCAATTTTTAACGTACCGATCGAGCCAAGTAGAGATAACACGATAATGAGGGACCAAAGAAAAATTAAAAGGAGGAAATAGATGGAGTATCGTCATGATTTTACAAACGGAAATAGCTCGATATAAGTTGACGCGTAACAGAATGCATTATTATTATTAATATTATTATTATTATTATTTCATCTACACCTCTCGGTTAAATCGAGAATCGTGTGATTCTACCTCTCAATTGAGAATACTTATCACTAATGCTTCACGTACTTTATAAATAATGGGGACGATTTTATTTATTTATTATTTTTTTTTCATTATTTCCGCTTCTTTCTTCTCTCGGGTAATCTACAAAATGGGGAAGAGGTCTCTCTCAATTTCACAAACTTACATGTGCTGTCGTAACGAATTGTTCTTGTTGTTGTTTTTTTTTAAATTTATTATTATTCTTTTTCCATTCGTTATCTATATGTAATAAACAGTAGTGTGCCTCCACTTGTGACCTTACATATATATATACGTATATATATATATATATTTTTTTGTTCACTAGTATAATCAATGTTCCACGAATCCAACATATAATTCAGGCATATCGTTCGTAATAAGATTCTTGTTTTTTTTATTTGTTTAAATTTTTTTTTATGTTTTCGCATCGACTTAAATTACGCATGCGCCGATACTCGAAAACGTGTGTGTGTCACGTGTCATTATTTTCGAATCACAAGTGGACGCGTCAAACCGATTTACAGCTAAAAAAATGTGGATGGGCAAACACGAATCATCGATGAATGATGATGCTTATTTTTTATTTTATTTTATTTTATTTACTTGTTTGGTTTTTTTTTCTTTTTTCGTTTTTGTTTTTTTGTTATATTTTTTTTATAATCGTCTCTAACCACACAGTGATCACGTAAAGATTCATCGGCAGCTCAGTTTTATCGCGCTGTTCGTACAATATTATGTATATATGTATATATGTATATATGTATATATTTATATTTATATTTATATTATGTATATTTTTTAGTATCCTTTCTACGAAGTAGCACGAGAGTTAGTGAGGATGCAATGTTTGTTTAGTTTTTTGCCCTTTTCTTTTTCTTTTTCTTTTCTCTCCTTTTGTTTTTTCTTCCTTTCATTTCATTCGTTTAATTTTATAATGCGAGTGAAAAAATGTAGTGTACGATTTGTTTTTCTGTTTTTTTTTTCTTCTATCGACCGTTATGGAAGTGGAAACTTCGTTGCGAGACGGTCGACGCGACGAATGTTTATCTTATATATATGTGTGTGTATTTGTTCATATATATATATCAAATATCTCTGGTATTCACGTCGCCGCAGTGAAATTCACGAATCCCTGCGATCTCGAGGGATCGAGAATTATTTTTCTGCCGCACCTGATCCACAATCCCACCCACGCCCTTCATCGCCAATCCCTCTCAGCCCAGAATTCTCTATAAAAAAATATTCCGTCATTACACATGTGCTCAATGAATTCACGCGGTTATACGTTTGTTTCGTTTCGTCTTCTTTTTTTTTGTTCGTTTTCTTTCAAAACTGCCTCGTCGTCCGTCGCGCAACACAAGATTTCAACTTCCGGTCGGTTCGCGAACGCCCTCTATGTTGATGTAGTTCGCCGGAGTCCCGCGAGTGGCGCGCTAGGCGCTCTCACTCGTTTTTTAGTATTCGCTTTTCTTCATTCAACATCTTTCATTTCTCTTCTCGTTCAAATTAACTTTTCTTTCAACGTTGTTCTGTTGTTTTTAAATAGCAATTTCATAAGTTAAAACGATTATAATTCAATAATAATATCTATTTCATTTATTATTACATTAATAATTATAATAATGTTTCAATATAATAAGTTTTCACTGTAATATATTGTTGTTGTTGTTGTTGTTCTCGCTTTTTTATCTTTCTCTCTTTATTTTTGCCCAAATTCTCGGGTGGTTTGTAGAACAGGACCGCACGATTATCATCATAATTTCATTAACTTAATTGTTCTGTTTCTATTTTTTTCTCATTCAGCGTAACGATACAAGATTGTATTCCCTATTGTAATTTCTCTCACGGTTCCGCTCGTACGTGTGGGTTCTCACATTGATTCTCGTTTATTATTATAATTTTTTTTTATATCTTTAATTTACTTATTCCCTCGTGTATCTTCTTTTTTTCCTTTAAATTCTCGTTCGTATCTTTGTTTTTTTTTCGTCTTTTGGTTTAATTCTCATAATTATCAATTTACAATCTAAAAAGTTATCGCACAGAACTTTCGTCGGAAAGCTACGTCTCCCGCGTAACGAACATTGAATCAAGCTATTTTTTGGTATTTATATGTTTGTTTTTGTTGTTGTTGTTGTTGTTATTTTAATTATCCGTTTTCTATTTTTCTCACCTACGTTCTCGTTCGCTTTTACGATAACGTAAGGAAGCGAAAATAAAAACGATCGAATCACGAAGAGAGCACACTCGTTCAGCCATTCGCCTATCGTGGAATTCTAGTTTGTTCGTCTTTTACGAATCTCACGATCGTGATCGATCATCGTAGATGAATTAGTATTATCATCGTTATTATAATTATTTTTATTCTTTTTTTTTCAGGTATAAGTGGGGCAGTGCTTTATGTACAACGTAGGCAAGCCCGAGCCCACGGCATCAGCATGATCTTAGATATTTTTTTGTTTCCTATTCTTCCTCATCTTACGCTCTCTTTTTCTTCCTTGCGCACATATCTTCGCGTGATAATTAATCTCGATCTCGTTACATCTCGCTTTCGCTTTTGAAATCCTTCTTGAAAACTCTTCCCGATGGTGTTTTCGTTTATTTTGTGTCAAGGGAACGCGCTCGTATTTCATGTGTGTGTGTGTGTGTACGCGTGTATGAAGAACGTAACTTAATCTCTTATCACAAACGTGTAAAATTGCGTTATTTCCAATTGTTTTCTTCGTTTACTTGGTTTAACGATCTTCGCATGATTATTATTCGTATGATAACGGGAACACAAATAAATATTTCGATATTTATCGCCGTATAAATTTTTGAGTGACAACAAGGACAGCGATTTGATTATCGGGTCGAATCGATTTTGTTGTTATTGTATTTTTTTTACAAAAATCGTAAATCCATTTTTTCCTAGTTTGTCGTCAACGTCGAGAGAGGTACGAGGAATCGCGTAGTTTCGATCGAATTTCGGTACAACTTTGAATACGATTTATCGAAATTATCGGCAATTTTAGCAATGACGAATGAGCGAGGTTAACGCAAAGAGGAAAAAAAGGTACGAACAGAAATCATTGTTTTTCGTGCGTTTTGAGAATTTTTCTGTTTTTAAACGACGACAGATTCTTCGATTTATCGTTGCAAAGTTGTGCTAATCGCTTTGTTATTCGATCACGAATCTCTCGACAATGTATGACGTACTCGGGCAATGAGAAGAAAGATGATGCGAATTACGAAAATCGACACACGTGGCAACGATTTTCGAGTACAATTAAGATATATATATATATATATTTTTTTTTTGCTTAAATCATTAAAACTTTTGGACGAAAACGATCGTTTATAAGATGGTTGACCGCGCGCGTTAGAAGAACATTCCTTTTCTTTTATTACCTTCGTCCAAACGTTACAATAAATCTCACTCATTCTCATAACGCGAACATATCGTTACGACAAAAGCTTCATTGAATCGTGTATCGATAAGAATTTAAGCGTTTCGATCAAATTCATCGAGCCTTTTGTTTTTACCTTTCATTACTCTCCTCCTTATCCTTACCGGACTTAAAATCATCGGTCTCTCATCCTTTGTTTTCGGTACAATAATCGCGATAACGGGCTATGTTCTTTTCTTCTTCTTCTTCATCTTTTTCTCGTTTACCTTTAAATGGCTATGATACACTAATTAATAACAGTAACGACAGAAAAATATGATTTTCCTCTGATTAACAGAGTTATTCTCTATCTGCATCCTCGTACATAAGTCAAAACTCGTCCTCGATCGCTTCCTTCGACTTTTTCCTATTCCTTATCTTTCCTTCAATGTTTTGTCTCTTACTTTTGTTTCATTTTTATTTTTTGTTTCTTACTTTCCCGCGAAGAAACGATTATTCTCGCTAAACTCCGTCCCGTTGACTCGGCGAGGTACTCGTGTGGGCATTATTATTTATTTATTTGTTTCTTTCTTTCCTTCTTCCTTCCTTCGTCGAAGCTACGGAACAATAATCGGTCGACCCGCAATAATCCTCGTCGGGGAAGCTCGTACGAAACGCATCGACGCTCGTGTCTCGTGTATTCTAGCCTCTTTCGCAATAATTTTATAACGAATAAAAAAACAAAACGACAAATAAACAATGGAAAGGAAGGAACGAGTAATTTTGTTTTTTTTTTCGATCACTTTTTGGTACTTTGTAACAATCAACAAATATATTTTGTGATCGCGCTCCGGGCGTGCTTTATCGATACGCTATTATCGTCCTTTCTCTCTTTTTATTTTTGTTCTTATTGTTTTTTTCCCCTTTTTTTTTGCGAACACGTTTTTTTGTTCCGCGCGAGGCCTGGATAGTAACGATTAACGCGTTTTATAAATCTTGCTCGTATCTCGGCGAGATCGTAATAAATAGTTAACTTTTACTTTATTTATTTTGTGTTTTTTTTTTTCGTTTTTCATTTTTTCTGTCTTTTCTCGTTTATTCATCGGAGTAAAACTTAAATACGTCGCCGCGGCTGTGACGAGCGGGCGCGAGCTCGCGATACTTTCTCATCGTAATTACATAAATTCTTAATTATTCAACTAGAAAAACGAGACGGAGATGGACAGATAGAGACAGAGAGAGATAGCGAGAGAGAAAGAGAGAGTGAGAGAGAGAGAGAGAGAGAGCGCAGTTCGAAGGAAAAATGTAATCTCTTGAGACACCGTTCGTTATTAAAAAGGATGATCGTGACGTTGTTCTTTTTTTGTTTTGTTTTTTTTTTGTTTAGTTTCTTTTTTTTTTCACAGTATAAACACGATTATATACGCTCGGTAATAAGTACAAAAATGTCGAGTAAGCGAGAGATAGAGAAAAGAACGATTGCAATCCACACACCTCTAACCTGAGTTTATTACGGAAAGATGTTGTCAAACGCATGATTTTCGTTTTCGTTTTTTTTTTATTCTTTTTATTTTCATTAAAGTCGACGCGCCTATAGACTTTTGTGTATGTGTGTGATTTTTAGTTTGTTCGTTTCGTGTTTATTTATTAATTACGACGCACAGTGTTCCACCTGTGAAATAGCAACGAGCTCGGGACGGCAGCCGTAGATACGAGAGCCACGAGCACGCTCGCTAAGTACATCGGCGCGTGCTCTCCACGTGCTGCGCGCGCATGAGGACCGCGTGCGCGCGCCGCTATAGAGAGGGGATGGTCGCGCGGCTATTGCGCATGGTGAGTGAGGAGTGGGGGGAGGATGGATAGAGATTCGTTGCAATTTCTCAAGTTGCACTGTACATAAGTTTTTCGCAGGAGAACGAGATAAAAGATGACGCGAGCTTGGGGATGAAATTGCTCCTTTTATATAATCGGGCTTGTCAAGCCAATAATACTCAACGTTTCAAGAATTTTATATGTTCGTAATCGTTTTTTTTTCTTTTTTCTTAATTTTTTTTTTTTCTTTTTTCATTTCTTTTTCGTTACTTTATCAATCGCTACTCGCTATCATAGATTTTATACTCTCGTTCTCGTAAATAGCCGTCCAACGAAAACGATCGAATCCCAAAAGCTTCAATATTAATAGCGATATATAATAATTCGAATACGCCTAATTTGGAACTCGTGGGATTCCATCTTACAAACAATCGGCTTATTACCGTATAGGGAAAAAAAATAGCAACAGCAATAATGTATCAATATAGTAATGTAGCCATAAAAAAATGTACAATACGCCATTTCAATAAGTTATGTATTATCCCCCCTCCCCCTTCCCATACTCGAGGGTCTCGGCCTTAGAGGCTAAATATACATACCGGCCGCTTGGATACGCTGTTTCCCAACAAACAAAAAAAAACACGATACACTTTGGTATTTTCATATAATTATTTTATATGTATATCTCACGCGTACCCTATGTATGAGAAATAATTACGTAGTGTTAAATTAACGCATTAATATCATCAAATTTCTTACGAAATCGAGACACGTATCCTCGCGGCAGTAGGCAGAGACGTATAAAAAAACAAGACCCTCTTCAGCCATTTTTCTTTACGTATATTGCCGGCTCTAAAATTCGGAATAGTATTTAGTTTGAATATTTATATATTTATATATATATATATACACATACACAGACACACGCGCGCACACACATATGTGTATATATGTATATGTATATATATATATATATATTTATTTCTATATACATGTATATATACGTATATACTTTATGTATAGTCGTATAATATTTACATATGTAGTGTGTATGTATAATTTTTAAACGGAACCTGAATTTTCGCACGTTACACGCAATCATTAATTATACACGTACAATATCTTATGTACATATATGCATATGTATAAGACGTGATACAGACACTCCGTTACTGCGCTCTATATATTTTTGTTGTTTTATTATTTTCATCGGTTAAACGATTCAATCACTTAACTCTCGTTTTATCGTTATTAACTTGTTGTTTGGTTTTCTTCTTTTCTCTCTTCGTCTTCTTCATTTAGCGTTTATGATTATATCGTTATTTAACTATCTAGAAGATAAAAGGACGTGTCCGTAGATCCGGTGAAAATAGATATTTGTTTATATATTTGTTTTCTTGTTTTCAGAGCGATTCACCATTCTTCTTCGTTTTTTTTTTATTTCGGTTTTGTTCAAGGTTTTCTGTTTTCCCACTGTCATCGCGGTTCGTGTCACGAAAGTGGCATTACGTAACGATCGTTTTTTCTTTTCTTTTTTTCATTCATTTTCTTTTAACTTCGACCATTGGAAAAATTCGTAAGTCCGCGATAATAATGAAAGTGTGTCGGGGATTGTGATTTTTTTGTTTGTTCCGTTTGTTTGAATCCTGATCTCGCGTTAACGATTCTGAACTGCGCGGGGGGAGGTTTTCGCGCGGGTCGCGTAAATCGGAAAAAAATTCGTCTAATCGTCATTTTTATCACCTAAATATTACACCAAAACGCAATACACACATAGATTTTTTTTGTTTTTATACTTTTACGTATCCGATCGAACGGTTAATTACACCCGCGGAGTCGTTACAGTTTGTTTGCTGTTCTGTTTCTTTTTCCTTTCTTTCATTTTTGTTTTCGCCTCGACGTTTTTTGTTTTTGTTAATGAAAATTCAAGCCAAATGCGCATCCTCTCTCTCAAGCACGTCGACGCATCTTCGAACGTCCAAGTTTTTCGCAAGGCCTACTTAAAGTGACGTTGGAGCGATGCGTATCTTTTTGTTCTTCGTACACCGCGTTCTTCTTTTCGTACGAGTCTCTCTCTTTTTCTTTTTTTTTTAATTTTCTTTAAATTATTTATTTCCTGCTATTCGGAGAGCACGTTATATGATACACGAACGAAATTACCGACGTTTGGTCCCAACCGTAGCGAGATAAATATTATAACGCTATTGCCATGGACAGTATTATGATTATTATTATTATTTCTTTTTTTTTTTCTTCTAATTTTTAGTCCAAGACCATTTTCGACAGAGTCGTTCCTATAATGCGTTCTTATCGTATCAAAGATAGTGCAATATTAACGACAACAGACGGCCTTTTTGTTGTTATTGTTGTTGTTGCTTTTTTAAAAGAGATTTTTAAAAACTCGTACGCAGAGTTTCTTTCGTCGCACGAAGCTTCGAAGCGATTATTTTGTTTTCTTTGTAGAACGGTTTTTCTTTTTCTTTTCCATCACTTTTAATCGATAAAAGACGTTTTCGACGTGATACTGGGGATCGTTCGACGGGAGGATTATCGTTTTGGAACGAGCCATCGGGCATTGAAATATATATACATATTATATCTTTGATCTAATTTAGTTAAGATGGCAACGACGTCGAGGGACTTGAAATTGTACGCGTGACTTTTAGCAACAACTAATGCGCGTTGCATAATTGTTTAAGTGTTTAGATAAAGTAGAATTACTGTAAAATTAACGATTTTTCGTAATTTTTTGTTTCTTCTTTCAGTTTTTGCTTTCGTTTAAGCAATATAGTGAATAGTAGTGAGATAGTTTACGAATAACAGTAAAATAGTAGTAACATTATTAGTAATTAGCAGCAGCTGTTATTATTCCTCTTCCTCCTTTCATCTTCTTCTTTCATCGTCGTCATCGAGTCACCCTCAAGTATAATTATTATTATTTTTTTAATTTAGCGAGTGATAAAATCTTTCATTCGAATTAATCGTAAATATAACTTCGTAGATCATATTTTTGGAGTATTCAATAATTTTAATATAAATACTTATGCGATAAGTCCTGTTATCTAATTACGATAATTCACTAGTTCGATCACCGAGCCACAAGACACATAATGGTGAATTATATATTCTTAGATTTTCTTTTTTTTTTTCTTATTCTTCCTCGTTCTTTCGCTCGTTCGTTAAATTATAGACTTCTCGCGAAGTCGAGAGAGAGAGATAGAGATAGATAGAGAGAGAGAGAGAGAGAGAGTGATAGAGAGATAGAGGGAGAGCGAGAGAGAAGAGAGACAGACAAAAAGATTGAAAGACATTAGAGCACATCGTCTGCTCACTGCTGCTCTTTTTTTTCGTTTAGCTAATTAATCTAATTACTTCACGCGCATGCCAGTGCACTTTGTTCAAGCTATTTTGAAAAAGGAGCGGGAGATAGTGAGTTCGAGTAATTTTATTATATATTTATATATATATATATATATATATATACTTGTCGTCCCATCAATTCCTTCCACGAAGTGATCTTTGACGTTCTTCGGGGATTTTTTTCTTTTCTCGTCTCATTTCGATCATTCGCTTTCTCGCATGCTTAAAAAGAGATAAAGAAACAAAACTTATCGGCCTTTTCGCGCAATAGCCCAATTTTTATATACATATATATGCATGTATACAGCTATAGTAACATTGTTTGTTTTGTTCTTGTTTTCAAACGAATAATCGTAACATTTAATGAACAAACGCACGACGATGCCTGATTTTTTTTTTTGCTTTTTGTTTTTTTTTTTTTTTCAATAAATTCAAATTTAATTAATCCGGCATTAATAGGAAGAGATATTACCGTGTATCATACATATATATGACTTCCTTTTCTTCACTTCGCCATAGGTACATTTATCCTTTAAACGTGCACTCGTAGACGAACCAATTTTTAATCGATCGTTTTTTTCCTCGAAGCACATTCGCGTTGACAACGAAAACAACAGAATTAACAATCGAAGGAATCGCCAATGGAACGAAGCGACGCCATCTTAAACGTTAAAACGCTGTAATCCCGAAGGACGGATGGATGAGAATAAAGACGATGAAAAACGAGGGAATGGCTCGAGGAGTTGGGTGGGGCGGGAAGGTTGTTTCGTTTTTTTTCTTTTCTTTTTTGGTACGGTGGTCTTGAATTAATGGCTGATAATTGGTAATAATAATTATAATATATGCATCATAACAGTAACAGTAATAACGATGATGAATCTGCGAAAAAATTCACCCTCTGAACATTCGATATAATGGATGTTGTTGTTGTTGTTGTTGTTGTTATTGGTTTTTTTTGTTCGTTTTTGTTTTGTTTTCACGGCAACTTATAATAAATAACTCTTTTACACTTATTCGTCGTATCGTCATAACCGTCGTCGTCGTTTGTCTCATCGTCAAAAATACAAATGTAACAAGCTTGATTATCTCTTCTTCTTCTTCTTTTGTTTTTGTTTTTTGCTTCACGGTGTACGGGAATATTAGTATACGCAATACGCACGGATAAATCAATTCGATGAGTGTGTATTTGTGTGTGTGTGTATGTGAGAGAGAGAGAGAGAGAAAACAAACGTTATTTAAACGACGATTGTCACAACTTGTTCTTTGTTTTCGGTTTATAATAATAACAATAATAACAATAATATTTATAATGGTAATAATGTCGTTTCTTTTGTTTGTTTGCAAAGTCAACATGTACAAATAAAGTAGCGTCGAAGAAGCGCGTTGGCAAATTTTTCATAATTTCGGTTCCTTTCGTTCGGCTTTTTACGGAGAGCGATCACTTTTTTTTTTTTTTTTTTCGTAGACCGAGACGAAAGTTTTATCATTGTTTATAATTAACTAAGTTCGAATGGATTTTTCTTTCACAGATTGTATTTTGAAATTTTGATCGTTAATGCGTTCAAACGCAAATTAAGTTAGACAAGTGTACGATATCACAAACTTACGTTTGTTTTATCGAAATTACGGGCTTTTTGTTCCCGGCAGTTTGTTTTGTTTTTGTTTTTAATATATCTTCGATACAACAGTAAAACATAATAACGATTCTTCTATGCTCTTGTCCAGTTTGCGTTTAAAATTTTCGGCGAGTGACTAGCGATCGCTTTTAATGGTTGACTCGATTTATAAAAAAACAAAAAAGAAAAAAAAAACAAAAAATGTATCGCTTTTTCTTCTTCTAGAAACGAGAGCTTTTTGCCATCCCGATCCCTCGACAAAACGTGAATAAAACGTGTTTTCTTTTCCCTCGAGCCGAAGGGATATTTCTTTTTCTCTTTGACAAATTGCATTTCTCTCGCAAACTTCGCTTTATTCGTAATTTATTCATATTTTATCCGCCCTTTGTATTTTTTTTTCTTTTTTTTTTTCTTCGTTACGATCGATTTATCCAAGTAACATCTAAGGGTATTTTTTAATCGTTAACTCAGTACCACTAGGTACACGGCCTTAAGATGTTCGAAGCACGAAAAGGTAATTACAAAAAAAAAAAAAAAAAAACAGAAGAAAACAAAAAAGAAAGGAAGAAAGAAAACGAAGAAAGAGACAACGAAAATATAACAAATAAAGTAAAATATAAAGGGACAAACGTCAAGAAACAAAAAGAAAAACGCTTAATTACACTCTTATTTCACCTATGGTAATTAATCGAAATCGAGTTCATCAAACTAGGTATTCTCGTGTGCACGCCCTTTTAAAGCTGTGCCCGTCTACGATTTTTTTGTTATTTTCTCTTTTCATTATTGGTTTAATATTACGCGTATGTGTGTGTGTGTGTTTGTATGTGTGTGTATTTTGTATGTATTCGTGTACGTGTACTTTTCTTTGTTTCTTCTTCTTCTTCATCTTCTTCCTTCGGTTCTTTTTTACGCATGTGTATATCGTTATAATTTTGTTGTTCTTGTTGTTGCTGTTGTATTCATCCTAAAGCACTCGACACAATTCTACCATTAAATAACGTCTTATAACCATTGTAATTCTCACGTATTCGTCGCCGTGGCGCTTGGACTTGCACATTAAAATTAAAAATATCCTAAGCGTAATATTTACGGCGGTTCTTTCTTCCATCCGTCAAACGCACACAGTAATGTTCTTTTTTATCTTTTGTTTTTGTTTTTTTTTTTTTTTACTTTTTCATTTTCTTCCTTTTATCCTGCCCATCACTCGGTAGGTACTCGCTTAATCGCGTCGACGATAAACGTTCTCATCCCCTTTTTCATCTTTTTAAATCTCTTCTTTCCAACTCGCCTCCGCCGGGCGTTCCTTTAGGTACGATCGGATTTTACAAAGTACCTCGTTTATTATTTTCAATTAACTTTTTTGTTCTCTTTTTTTGTTTTATCATTATAATCATTATACGATTTTTTGTTCTTTTTGTTTTGCTTTGTTTGTCTTTGGTTTCGCGGTAAGGCACCCCCAGTGCAGAATTATACGCGGAAGTACGTTAATACAAACTAAATGACTAGATAAATTCTTAAGTCACGTAACGCTGTGGCCTCGACCGCGATGAGTTCAGAGAGAAAGAGAGAGAGAGACAGAGAGAAGAGTTTAAAGACACAGAGAGTGTGAAACGGAAAAAGAAACTTTTTTTTTTTTTTACAACGAAATGCAATTCGAACGAGAAGATAGAGAAAAGATGCGACAATTTTGTATACATGAAACGAAGAATGAAAAAGAAAGAAAAAATATAAATCATAAGAAACGAGCCCGCGAATATCGTGAGAGCTACGCACGTTGACGTGATAAAAATGAGCGAACGACTAGAGACAACGTTCACGTAGCGTTTTTTAACGAATGCATTGATTATATATGTATATATTAGATCGAGGAAAAATAAATCCATTAATTTTTTATGCAAATTCAAATTTTCGTATGTAAAAGTTTTATGATCGATCTTTAGCTACGACTGCTAACGCGTCGATCAAGTTCGATTATTTCTGTGATTTTATCAACATTTTCGACCACGGTCATACCTGTGCGAGGTGCGTCTTTAACATCAAAAATATCCGAACGAAATCGACGAAACCAAACAAAGAAAAATTGTAAAATTTAACGAATTTTCTCTTCGTTGAGTTGCATCTTTAACACCCCGTAACTCAACTGAATGAACCAAACACAAAAACAGCAAAGAATTGTTATTCGAGATAACGATCACTGCAGTCATCTACCAAAAAAACTAATGGATTTCTTTTTGCCCCAGCCTAATATATATACACACGAGGATTCGATTAACTTCGCGGGCAAATTAAAACGTAATCGCGTACACATAGATTGAAAACAAATGCGAAAGAATGGGAACAATTTACTGTGAAGAGAAGAAAATAAATAAAAACCAAGATTAGAGCGAGAGAGAAAAGAAAGAAGGGAAAACAATAATAATAATAATAATAACAACAAATACCGACAGATTTAACGAAGAGAAGAACGTAACGACTAAATAGGAGAGGCAGTGGTGCGTTACTTCGGTATACTATTTAATTAGTGAATCGCTCGGATCTCGGAGTCCAATCGTGCGGCGGTGACACTTAAGATTTCATCAATGTTTATTTAATCTTTTTCCTCGATATTTCATCCTCACACCTTCATTTCATTTTCATTCTTTGTGTTTTGCCTGTTTGCTTTTACTTTCAGCAATATTATAAATTGCCTCTTGCCTCGTATCGGACATCATCTCGCCGCCCGTATTCTCGAATCGTCGTCCACGAGCTTCTATTATTATTAATAAATCTGTTCTTTCTTTTTTTTTTGTTTTGAATCGCTTCTTTTTTTTTGCTGCATCGCAAACCAATTGCACACGCGTCGACGCTCGTACAACTGTTCGTTTTACATACGTGTGTTACATGTTGCTGCGGCTCGGCGAAGTCGCGCGCGTTCACTGTTCTGTGTTTTCGTTCCGTTTGTTTTGTTTTTAAATTAATTTTAGTTTCGTTCTTTCGCGAACCACACGAGTAATTGTTCTTGGTAATATTATTATTATATATATATTTAAGTCCATGCTGATCATTGGTGGCTCGTTGCCTCGGTTCAAAGCCGAATCAGTCCTCGGTATACATATACATATATGTATATATATATGTATATATATATATCCACACACATATATATATTTTTTAAATAGTCTTTATTCAACTGATGTTCCTCGTTGTCCGATTTATTATTCTATTAGTCGAAGGTCCCCAACAAGGCCCTTGTCGCGCACTCCGCTTTGGATTTAACATTTTTCTTTTTAAGTTGTCCTCCTTCTCTTCCTCCTCCTCCTCCTCCCGCTCCTCTTCTTCTTCTTCTTCTCCTTAATCCGGGCTTACTGACTAGTCGGGAGCGTTGATTTTTTTTAAACGTTTTGTTTTTGTTCTTTCGTTTTATTTATTTGGTTTACCCTCGGACAATCGTTATTTGCACAGATCGTTGTTCCCCTCGGGTCTTGACGAGGACGGACTCCGGGGCTTTCAGCAGCCGAGGAGGGAGAAAGAGAAAGAGAGAGTGTGTGAGAGAGACATGGAGAGAGCGGGAGAGAGAGAATGATCCGTAGCGTGTAATTGATTTTTTATACTCGTTTCGTTTGGTTTCTGTTGTATTATCTTCATTTCGTGTTATTTTTTTTTCTTCTTTTGTGTTTTTGTTATATTTTTTGGTTTTGTTTCTTCCAACGATGAGGATTGAAGCAGCGTCGTTGTTAATTGGCGGCAGCGTCTTCGCTCTTCTTCGATTTTTTGTTTAATAATAATAATAATAGTTATTATTTATTTATTTTTTATTATTTTTTTTTCTCTTTCTTGTTTTAGTTTTTGCTGTTGTTGCTGTTGTTGTTGTTGTTGTGTTTATCAATTATCTCGTCCTCGTCCTCGTTAATTAGTCGTCGTCTTCGTCGTATCCGTAGTCTAGACCGCCGTCTCGGTGTGACTGTGACTCGATAGACGCTCTACGTCGATCTCCGGTACTGTAAGTTCGTCCGGTATGTTGTCAGCGTAATCGATGCTGCTCGTCTGGGAGTGTCGTTTGCTCAGCGATGATTGCTTCCGTAGTACCTCCGCTAGGGTCACGGTGCTGTGCTCGCCGTATCGCGAGTCTAGGCCCTGCCGAAACGCGTTCACTACGCGGATCTGTAACGGAACGCATTTTTTTTTGTTGTTTTCTTTTTCCAATTTATTTTTGCATGATTTTTCTTTTTTCTTTCTCAATCGACAGATTAGTCCATTCGAGGAATATTTTGGAAGGGTTTCCTTTATTTTTGTTTTGGGACAAACGTTAAACGGAAATAGAAACGTAGAGAGAAAGAGGCGAGTTTTTTTTTCTTTCAAGAAAATTTAAATGGACGTAATCGTCAAAAGCAAAATATTTTGGAATTTGAAAAAAGGACAAAAAAAAGGTTAATTATACGTACATTTCTTTTTTTTTCTTCTCGTTAAGAAAAGTCTTGAGAACACATCGTTGACCGAGCAATTTTTTTTTATAGTCAGACACACACACACACACACGCACAAATGCACACGAGCGCGCGCATACGCACACACAGTCGTAAGCGAATTAATTTGCGTCAACGGGTTTCACATTCAAACGGCGTTCATGCGTTTTTTTTACAGTAAGCAAACATTAGGCAAAATTGCGTGTTACGAAATCGTTGACGCTCCGTCGACGGATAACGAGAGTTCGATGTGTTCTCAGGTAATTGCTCATTGCGATCGCGATTGGATTAAAATCGCGTCGAAAAACAAATGTACGAATACAAAAAAAAACGAGGAAACGTAGCGAGGAATGGAAAAAATTGTTCTTTTTTTGCATTGGAAAAGATTTGCGAATGTAAAAAAAGCAAATCCAAAAAGCAAATTGCGTCCGTAAAATCTTTTCCAATGCAAATGAGAGAAGGAAAGTTTGTTAACCGGGAGAGGAACGGATATCGAGAAATATAATAAACGCCAGACTTTGATAGCCGGGAATCACTTTCTCGTTAGCAAAAAAAAAAAGCTAGCGTATATATGCGCACGAAGAAGATCGAAGACGTTGGACAATAGTGAATGGAAAAGAGGGATTATTGTTTTGGTCCTTGGGACAAATTTGCCATCGTCTTCCTACCTGTGTAACGTTTCGAAGATCTTCGCACACGATCAATGTATATCCGCTACTTGCTTTCTTTTTTTTAAATATTTTTAATCAAATGCCAAACGTCGTCACGACAGATCGCATCGTACGAAAATATTCGCGATGGAAAGTAAACATTGAAAAAAAAAATGAAAGAAAAAGAAGAATTTCTGTATTACCAGTGCGAAAAAGTTTCGACGACGACAGCGCGCTCTGTAGTGACGCGCACGAACTAACTCGAGGCGCTTGGCTCGATTCGTCTTTTCACTTCGCGTATTTGATTGGCGCGATTGTTGGCTCTTGTCGAGGACCGAGAGCTTCCTTTTTTTTTCTTTTTAAATTATAGATAATTAGTATAATCACGTACATTGATCGCCCAATACATCGCATGCACCCATATAACATCGATTTTGAACTCGAGAGACGAAAGTTTCTCACGTCCAACGAAGTTAATTGGGACTTTTCTTTGAAGCGTGGAATTATTATAAATTTCTATTTCTTTTTTTTCTTCTTTTTTACATTGGTCGGTGTGAGAAATCAAACGTTTCGAGTACAGTTCGATGCTTCGAGTATATCATTTTCTTTTCGTATTGCTTGGCGATATACCCTTGCACCTTTACCTTTTTTTTTACACAAAGACAGGTAACGAAAGGTTAATTAATGTTTCGTAATAAAAACATTTTAAAAAAGAAACGGCACAGAGAAGATAACGCACTTTTGGGCGCATTTTAGGCGAGCGGGCGAGTGGATTTACGAGCTCGTTACGCTCATGGACAATGCTGTACATGTAATATCAAAAATAAAAAAAATAATGTAAAAAAAAGAAATTTTTAATTAAAATAAAACAATTAATCAATCAATTAAGCGAGCGAATGAGAAGTAAGCAGCTTGAGCTCTGTCGTATTAGTTTTTAAGAGTCTCGTTTAAACTCGTCGGGCGACGAGGATTCATTTATCGTGTAACGGGAAGAACCATGCGTCATTTTTAATTGAGCATGTAAATAGAAAAATGGCGCGAACGTACTGTTTTTTTAAAGCATGTGCGTAGAATAATCGAAGTGTCGAGAATGTGATTTCATTTTTCTCGAAAATCACATGTAATATTAAAAAAAAAAGAAACGTAATAAATATCTGAGAAAACCTGAAAGCATGTTGCTGTCGCGTTTATCGAAAAACTTTGGCGCTGTTTTAAAGATATATAATCATCCCAAGGCGTAAGAGAAACGAAAAATGCAGAATTGGCAATGGGCGATTATTTAACGGAGTAATTATCACGTTATTCCTCAAACGTTCCAGCCTTTCGTGATTCATCCCTCAAAATCAATGGGATGCATGAATTATTTACACTATAATACATTAAAGTTAAAGTTCACTACGATACTTAAATATATATATATATATATATACACACATTAATATATACATGTAAAGCAATAATACAGCACTTTTCGTTACATTGGCAGCAGCGACGTATGTACAAAGCATATTTAACAAACAAATACACAGCAGGCAATAACTAAACGACGTACCAATATCGCAATAATACAGGAGATCGCAATTACAAAACAATAATAATATTTACAAAATATATATTCATCATGCAACGGACAATATGTGCACTTTTTAGTTGTTAAATAATCATTTGGTAGTTTGAAACGTCGAACGAAAATTGATGTATAATTTGTACGAATTTAATCTTAAAAAAAAAAAAAAAACATATTACAGTAATTTGTTTTTTTTTTTTCATTTGTAAATTGCGAATCATTTTTCGATGAACTTTCGAAACAGTTTCTCCAAATAATTACGAGCATTTACTAACGCATTCATCGGTTAAAAATCTCTCCATCGCTATTAACGTATTTCAGAAAGGAGAAAAAAAAAGAAAACAGTTGCTCAAACCTCATTAATAATGATATAATAATTACTATCACACCACCGCCAGCACAACCACCACCCTTCGTCGTAATGCATCTTCTGTTTTTTTTTTGTTTTTTGGCTTTCACGTTTTCCAAAGCTCCCTTTACCTTTGAAATCGTTTACAAAACATTGACAATAATCGTTAATACGTGTCGTCGGTGTCGAAATATCCATATACTTACACGATCGTGAACGTGAGCTGGTTAATTAAAAGAAGATAAACCGGAAGTTCGTTACGGCTCAACGAGATCCATCGAGAGAAACAGAGAGAGAGAGAGAGAGAAAGGCGGACAGATAGAGAGAGATATTCTTTCCAAATAAATAAAGTTACACTCGGGTGGGTGGTTACATGGCGCTGGGCTTACCAGAATGGACTATACCATGCACGGAGGTGCAGTCTCCAATACGTCGAGTAAAATGTTAAATTGAAATAAAAAAAAAAATTGTCGTTATCAATATTAAAGTAGAAAACAAAAACTATATTTTTATCATTATTTTTAAGAGGATTATTATTTATCAAGTGATTTAGTATCGCAGATGGTCGAGGATATTTGCTGGTCAATCTCGAGCGATTCCGTTGTGTCCAATTGGTTGGAGCGACTCGCTTGATGTTCGAACGTATATATAAATACATGTTCATTATTAATCGGGACTTTTCTTGTATCTTAATACTGGAAGGATAATTGATTATTTTTGTTCAAGCGGATTGGATGATTTCTTTTATCACGAGAAGTTTCGTCGTACACGATGGTCGTAGGGCTGGAGCGTATCACGTGCAGGAGAGACTGATCGAACGAGAGATATCTCGTTGCCAACGAGGTATTAAACTGGATAAATTTCCCAAATGCGAAACGGAATAGTGTCGTAAGGTTTGGTTCGCTATTCTTCTTTCCGTCGTGAAACATCGTCGTTCGGTCGATCGTCACACATTGTTTTCTTTTTTCACGTACGCCAATCTCACCTAAATCGTATTATTTCGTCCGTCCAATTTACCGTGGCATCGTTACGGACAGTTTCGTGTATCTATTCCTTTTATATCAAGAAAAAAAAATCAACATAAGTAAATAAACCAACAGGATTATAAAACAAACCAAAAAATTACTCATATTAATTTAAGAATCTTGATGCTTAATTTTGTGCTCATCTTACGTTTTACCATGCACTCCGTCCCTCGTTGAAAAACGCTTAACGGTCGAATTTTCGTCGCGTGCCTAAAGCGAACGTAGATGTGTGAGCTGCTGCGATACAGATTCTTATTTTCAATCACGATTTACGTGTACAAGGGCGTTGTAGAGGTCGCGTACTTTTCCTGCTCTGCCTAAAGTAACGTGTTTTTTTTTGTTCCACTACTGCTCGAAGCACCAACCGTGATTTCATTGTTTAGTGTGTTTATCATGTAACAAGTAATAAGCTGTGAACGATATTATGTTGTATATTTGAATGGCACGTTGGCACGTTAACTAAATTCTATCATTCAAATCGTGCGATAACTTTGTAAACAGTTTTTCAAACGTTTTTTTATTCATCATATTATATATATACGTATAAGTAGGTCTAAAGGTACGTAAACGTGTACCTAGTAACGTGTATGAAATATATATATATATACACACATAATATATATATATATATAGTACATACGTCTATGCAAATCGCGGTTCTATCAGCCATTGACAAAATGCGCAAGCACTAATTGATGTGTAACGACGCGCAGTAAAAGCGATGATAATGACAATGTTTCATTATGTACCAAGAAAAGCGGCAGCATCGCAATGCTAAGTAATTAAAAAAACCGAATAACAAGAGTGGCATATTCGCCACAGGATAACGCTTGAGGGCGACACTGCCGCACTCTTGTACACTCGGGTATGATCCTGGATATATATATTTGTGTACTGACGTATGTTTATACCCGGATGTATAAGAACCGATAATGATAAAATAATGACGAATAGAGCGAGAGTGTAAGAATGATGTAAATCGGTTTATATGAAATAACATTGGTACGTGAAGAGAAAGAGAAATAGAGCGAAAGACAGAAAGATAGAGCGAGGGAGAGGAACAATGGGCAACGGTGTCAGACATGATGCGAAAATAATACAGTGTTTCTTTCTAGTAGACTTGATTTTTTTTTTGGACGAATGAAAAGATATATTTTCTTGACGAAACGCGCAACGAAAAGTATTTAGAGAATTTGTTGGTTGTATAGTGTATTGTTCCTGTTTTAATGAAGGTTATGCACGTTTATATACGACCCGTGTATATATACGACCTTGAGCACATGCGAGTCGTTGAGTATTTTTGGGATAATTCGACCATATGTACGATCGAGTATTTGACACATTAATACACTGTGTGTTGCAATACGTAAAAGGATATGTGAAATTGCAACACGATTTGAAAGCGAATATTGTTCGCACGTAATATCAGATAAACTTTGCACCAGGGACCGAGCACGACTGGACGACCAGCGCGCCTCGTACTGTCACCCGGCGGTTGGCGATGCGGCGCGCGCAGGCGCACAAGGCGCGGCTCGGCGGCCATAGTAATTTGCCGCGCGATTCAAACGCATCGATGTAATTTGAACGTGTTGCAACTTTGCAGATTTGTCTCAACGTAAATTGCAACGACACGACGATATTTGGGGACGCAATTGCTCGTATAGTCAGATAATCGCTTGTATATTATTGGTATTCATGTGTGTGTGTATGTGTGTGTGTACGTGTGTGAGAGAGAGGGAGATAGAGAAAGCGTTCATAAAACAGTATAAACTGGCAAAAAAGAGCAGGCCTGCACTTTCATTATTAAAAAAAAATTATGAAATCGCATCGAGCCGACAAAAGCAAGCTAAGCTGAATTTGTATGAAGAATTAAAAAAAGAAACTGTCTATTAAGGCGATTATGAATTATGCGAGTGCAACATAGAAATATGACAAAGTATGAAAAAGACAACGCTTTTTTGGATGGCAATGTAAATATATAGGAGAGAAAAAAAACCTCAATTTTTCTTCTCGAAAGCGTACGGAATCGAAGCTGATTAGTTATGAAAAGAAGCAGGAGCGTCGACGCGTAACGATTATTAATATGCAAGATCAGATACAGCGTAACAAAGCTTGAGAAAAATAAAAAAAAACCAGGTTCTCCGTTGGTTTTAAAAAACAAAACCACACGAGTACTCTGGCTTCTTTTTTTCTCGAACGAATAACAAGAGGAGAAGTCAACGAAATATGAAGTAAACTAGAAAGAAAGGACGTAGAAAGCTCTGATGAGGACACAATATAGACCGAAGCGATAAATACAGAGAGTAGATATCAACAGTTTGAAAGAAAGAGCGAGAGATAGATAGATAGAGAGAGAAAGAGAGAGAGCAAGAGAGGAGCGCTTACAGCTTGGTCTGTCGAGCTCTTGCTGTAGGGTACCGGTATCAAACGTTCCTGCAACTCGCCACCTATCACCTTCAAGAGTAAAGGGTAATATAATGGTTACAACAGGATGGCATGAGCAGAAATGTGTTTACGACTCTTTTTCATTCTTTTTTTTTTTGATCTGTGAGTTCTTTTTCCTTTTCAAACCACTTAAGTGGACAATGAAACGGGGCATATCTATCTTTGAGGAGTTGTTTTTTTTCTCAGATCATGAATGTACGAGCAAGCAGTCTTCTTTTCATCGGGAAAAAGTTAATGAAAATACGCGACTGGAATGTAGAAAATTTATTTGCTTTTTTTTTGTTTGTTTTGATTTAAGGAACGATTGATTTTCGTTAGAAGAAAGACGCAGCGTGCTCGACATTTTGATCCATCGACTTTTTGGCATCACGTTTATATCTTTGTACAGGGGCGATATTTTCACTAGACGTACGCTCGCGATGGTGCTCGAGTTATTGAATGTACATTTGTGTTTTGGTTCAAGATTCGCACACACAAGAGAGAGAGAGAGAGAGTGAGAAAATCGACAGAGAAGAGTGAAATCGCAGCACAGATATTGTAAAGATTGTTTCAATTTTTTGTTTAAAGCATTATTGCAATTGCTAAGAGAAAGTGAAGATAAGAAAAAAAAAAAAAACGTTGAAAAAAAAGAAGAATATATTTATGTAGATATCGGGCACCATCACGTATGCACGTACCGGCACAGACAAAAAAAAGTAACGCAAGAATAGGGCACAGAACAGTAAAAAACACACGAATAGTAAGTAAAAAATAGTCAAGTTTCAGTGAGGCAGACGGTGAGTACGCTTAATGACGTATGTAAATGGATATATATATATAAATGTAAATGGATATATATATATATATATCGATGTTATATAAAGAGATAAGAGAAAGATAGGTTTTCTTTTTGGGGATGATCGTGTATTTAAAGACATGAGAATGAGCGAGCGAGAAGGTACGAGAGCAAGCAATTTTTTCGTTTTCTTTCTTTCGCCATTGTATCAACCATGTTCCGGATTAATTCCCTTGTGTGAACAATCAGAGCCGTATGATCGTATGAGTTATTTGCCATTTAGATCCGTATGCGATAATGTCAAGTTGGTTCTGCCAAAGCTTCGCGATTTCTTTTCCTCTATGTACCTAAAATTGTAGCGTTAGAATTAGAGAGGCCTATACTTGCACCGAGAAAAACTGTGCGTTTGTTTCAAACAGCATTTTTTATCTTACGATTTCAAGAAAAGAGCCGACGCTGACGACCGAATTATAAGAAAATTGTAAATCCTGCTAAGTCACAATATCTCCAATTATTTTATCTTTTTTAACATAACTTCATCGTGTAATTTTCAAAAGATTACCTTTTTTTATTTTTAGATTTTTTTTACTTAACAATTCTGACCAGCCTAGCTTTAGAACTAGTTAGTTTTGTAAGTGAAATATTTCAATAAATTATCTTGAATAAAAGTGATAGTCCCAATTTGCCCAATATCCATCGTGAATTAATTTCTTAACTAAAATGTATTTGAATCATTTTTTGTATGTCGTGTTGAAGATATAATTCTCGATAATTTTCTCGTTTGTCGCTAAACTAAACCCTCTTCAGTCACAGCTGGAACTAATAGTCCGGTTTAAGAGATATTTACAATTTGTTAGATCGTCTTACCGTCAGGAAAAGTAATATACATATGTGTAATACGTGTCTAATTATATATATATATATACACATATATACATATATATATGTATATATCTATATATGTATATATATATATATGGTAATAAATGCGTGTGTGTGTTCGGCATGAGTGTATATGAGGTGCGGGAGTCGAGGTAAAATTACGAATCGTGAGATACGATACGGGTAACATTGATTAGAGTCAGCACAGCTCGGATCATCCTCTTCCGGTTCCGATATCATTTTTTTGTTCTCTTTGAATTTCCTACTTTTTCGACCGAAAAAACAAATCGTAAGAGACGCAACGCACAGAATAATTCCAACTGAGAGACGAACGTCGATATAGCTGAAAGGACATGCGACGATCTATCCAATTGTCCTCGTTCCAACGAGAAAGAAATCGGTCGTTCGCAATTTCCCCACGGGCCCAATTATTCTTTCATTCTCGTCCGCTCGAAAAAAAAAATGGCCAACTGGCACCACCGACGTATCGACGGAGAAAAAAATAAATAAAAATTAATAGAATTCTTATAAGAAAGATACAGTATGTTTTTTTATTGACCGCATTAAGTGTTTGTACGGGGATGATACTTTGTCTTAGATGTGCGGGCGATATATAATAATAATAATAATAATAATAATAATAATAATAATTACCGTGCCAATTATTTCACGGTTTCGTAATACTCGCTCGATTACAAATGTTATTAATATAGCACGTTTAAAAAAGAACAAAAAAAAAAAGAAAAAAAAATGGTACTTAGTCGCTTCCGGTTCCCACTATCTTTCTCTCTTCCGTTCGGCCGCTATCGCCTTTTTTTGCCTACAAGGTGACCTCTTTGTTTCTCATGAGTCCCGTTTTTGTTTTTCTTTTTAATCGCAATTGGTTCTTTTTCTTCCTCGATTTTTTTCTTTTGTTTTTTTTTTCACGTTTTCCTTTTCTCTTCGGTTATAGTACATTAAGCTACGTAACACCGCTAGCATATCGCTAAAAATAACAGCAGTGACGACACTGCCGTTTTCCAATTTGCGTCCACGTTCTTTGTTTTGCTTCATTCGAATTTTAAGAGCACACTCAAGGCCAGAGGGCGCAGATGAAAGACGAAGGAACTTGTCATCCGACCGACGTCGATTCTTCGTGGGTTTTTCTTTCTTTTCTTTCGTTTCTTTACTTGCCTTTGTTATTTCATACGTAACATCACAATAACGAGTCTTAAACTTTATATTATGTATTTTTGTTTCTTTTTTTTCTTTTTCTTCATTTTGTTTTATATTCTATGTTAAATCAATAATTACCTAGATATCCACTAATTCAATAACAACCTAACAACTCTTCGTCGTTAAAACTAGACATGTTTTGTTTGTTTGTTCTCGCATCGTTAAATATTTAATTCTCTCGCAGCTCGATACACTCGGGAATAGTGTCGTCGTTGCAATCTGCGTTGCGTTTTTAAAAAAAAGCGCGGGCTTTTTCGCGCATGCGCGCTCGATCCCCCCCACCCCGGAACTTCCTCGAGAAGTTTGGTTTGTTTTGCTTTTAATCGATTATACACTCGGTCTTTATACCTTCAGGTTTTTGTGTGTGCATATTACGGTCAACGGTAATGTTTTTTTTTTTTATGTTTTTATTCGTTTTTTAATTCCCTTTACGATATTTTCTGTAAAACAATTTAAGCTCGCAAAATGGTCGCATGGACGCGCACTCGTTGGATCAAGTGCGCCGTAATACGATTAACCTCCCTCTTCCCCGATAGGCTCGCGGTAAGTTTTGCAATTAGCAATCGTTAAATTGCATCGACGCGGAATATTATCGAATCGAGTTATTTCACGGGTCGATAAAAATATGCGATCTAGATCTCCGTGAGTCAAATCGACATTTCTCATTTCTTGAAAAAAGGAAACGAACAATAATCGCTTCTAACTAGGCTTTGGATTCGAAGTAGTCGGTTTTTAATAATTTGTGAAATTTAATGATTCTCGAGCCTCGATGAGACACGCGAGTGTTATTGATTTTTATATTTTTCGTTCGGAAAAATTGGCAAAACAAAAACTTGTTTTTTTGTTTGTTTGTTTGTTTGATAAAACACTGAGAAAAACGTCCCTGATTGTCAGCTGGTTTGGTACTCGATAAAAGCTCGAAGCAGTAGGGACGATAATACGAATAATCGTTTTCACGTTTTTTTTTCTTCTTTTTGTTTTTGCGATTACAGTTATCTCAGCGAGAAATGCGATTTAGCGCGGACGCGAAAATTGAGAAAAAAGCCAGGTCGGAGGCGAAATATCGTAGCTCATTCGATATTGAGAAAATTACTTCTATTCCGCGCGAACGATACGTTTTTTTTTTCTTTTATTATTTTCCCTACGCTTTAAATTTCGTTTTTAAATATTCATTATCAGCATGTTATCTCTAACGATTAAGTAATATCGATTAATCGAATGGAGCCGTATCGAATCGACGAATTACATTCTTTTTCTTCTAATTTTGTTTTATTTTTTCGCCGGGATATAATTTAGAAAAAACGGAAATTGAACGAACACGCGGCGCGTTGTGACAATAATTATGATGATTCACGCTGTAACTCCGTCGTACTTTGAAAAATCGCGTCGCGAGTTTTACGCGTCGAATTGTTGTTTGTTTTTCGATTTTTTCTTAACGACCTAAAAGCAAGAAAATGAGCTCGAGCTTCATTAAAACTTCAGACTCACGCCGACGAGATATTTCCATCAATCGTTCCATTAAAAATCTCCCCTTTTGTCTCTCGGGGTTTTCCTTTTCGTCTCTCCAATCGGTCGTTTCCTCGTCTTCATCCATTTTTTTTGTCTTTAACTTTATTTTATATTTTTGTTTTTTATATTTATTTTTTTTATTGATACTCGGACATAATCGTAACAGTGTGTGGCAGTAGTAAATATTTGGATATCGATAACGGTTAGTTTGTCATTTTCTTTTTTCTTCTTTCTTCCTCAACGATCGAATCGCACGCCATTTTAGATTAAGCCATTAGAAAAAGAAAAAAAACACACACACACACGCACACACATACACACATCGAAGGAGCAAACCGACATTTTGCATCCTCGTTGTAACGTCGACAACCCCAAAACGTCTCTTGACTTCCGGCGGATTATTCTTTCTTTTAATCATCTACAGTTTTATTCTTAAATTCGACAGCGACTTTTCGCCAAATTCTCTTACGCGAAGTAAGTCGCTGAGTGCCGCAATGTACACGTTGAATTAAAATTTTCAAATTCGTTTTTCTTCTCAATTTTTCCTAAAGCTACTTTTTTCCGCTTATCGATCGATATATAAGTACATACTTCCGGTGGAAAGGAGCGTTCTGGGGTAATTGTCGATTACAGATTTTCATCGTTTGTCCTATCGGTGATAAAGTCGCGGTGGCATCGCGGAAAAAGTCTCGTTCTCATCACGGGCGTGAGAACGTCGTCGATAAACGTTCGTGAAAAAGAAAACCGAACGATAGAAAAAAAAAACAAACAAAATCATCAAAATCACGTCGACGCGTTAACGATCGTCGATTCCTCGCGAGTTTTTCTCTCTCGTTTCGTAAGCTATTTCACGAAGCGTCCTCGTATAACGCGTTCCAATAGGCGACAATAAAAAAAAAACAAAAAGACAAAAGAAACAAAACAAGAATCGAAGAGGACAGTAAACAGAATTATATTCTTCGCGTTACGAGGATTTTTCTTTTCATAAATGAAACAAAATCAATACTTTTATCCTGGAACCTCGGGTCTCTCGAACGATCCTGTTTTTTTGAATTTACAATGTACTTTTCTCTTCGAGTACGGATAACAATGATTATATACAACGTAAATACTATTAAAAAAAAAAAAACAAAACAAAAAAAAACAAGAAAAAGAAGAAGAAAATATTCCATATACATTGTGCGTGAGACGTGAATAATAGACGAGATAAAAAGAAAAGTAATTGGAAAAACAAAGAAACGTGGGCGATCTGAGGTAGGACACAGCGGATTGTGAACTTTGAAGCTTGACTTGTTCGTTCAAATATATATATATATAAACAAAAATAGAAACGACAAACGCGTTTGTGTGACGGGGGGAGGGAGAGAGAAAACCCGGAAGAAGTTTCGTCGCTCCGTGCTCATATTTTTCTTTTAGTATTCTTCTTTTTGTTTCATTCTCAAATCTTATAACGTAACCGAATATCGATAGGGGCGGCTGGGGCTTAACAGGTGTTCGAAGTTTTTAAACATACTCGCAACATTAGAAATAATATTAAATTAACATAATTGAAAAGAAAATAAAAAGTGAAAACGACTGTTTTATTCGTGCTTATATTCGCTTTACGTGCGTTGGTGTATTTCTGATGTGTTTTGTGTTTCAATGTGTTGATGTGCTTGTGTGAGTGCGTTAAGATCGTCGCTTAATGGCGATTCGATAAGTCGCAAAACACGCTTGTCCTTGCCTCGCGAGCGTCGTCTCGATTTGTAAAAACCATTGTTTTCTTGTCTGTTTGTCTGTTTGTCGTTTTCCTTTCTTTCAATTTCTCTTATCATTATTTTTCTGTTTCCTTAACCCTTTGTTCTTCCTTCGCTCGTTATTTTGTGTTTGTTTTTTTTTTTTTTGAATCGCATTGTCTTTAAAAACATTGTGATCGAGCGACGAACGATCCGTCACACTTGATAAATTCTTCGTTCGACTTTCGTTTTCACTGTGAACTTTCCTCTGTAATCGCAAGCGGTTTTTTTCGTATCTTTTTTTTTGTGTTTTTTTTTCGTTTCTGCTTTTTTTTTTGTTTTTTTTTTGTTTTGTTATTTTTTATATATATATTTTTTTCAATATATCGAGCAGCGAGCAAACGCATATGGCTTAAGGATCGGTTGAGGGAGGGGAAGGTTGAGGGAGCCGCGGTGAGTATTATAATATTGTTGAGGCGGCGTTATTAGTTTTTTTGCTCTCGGGCACCCTGTTCGAAAAATTACGTTCGTTTCGTTTGTTTGTTCTTTTCATTTTCTTTTAGTCAGGGTCGAAGGATCGTTAAGCCGATAAGTACATTGACACGAGACACGGAGGCGTACGTTGCTCGTACATCTCGTTCTCGAAACGTCGAAGGATTTTAATACGCAACGAATGAAGTCTGTGGGCAACACGTAATTGGCACGAATTTTTCGCACGAATGTGGGCGTGAGAAACGAAGTGATGAAAGGACGATAAACATTGAGAGTTAGAAACAGAGAGACGAGGGGGAGTATGAGTCAGAAAGAAGTTAACGAGTGAAAGATAACGAGAAATATGTCGCCGTTACGCTTTCGATAAATCCGTGTATAACGAGAAATTCTCCTTAAGTACAGCCCCGCGCAGCTAAGGATCACCGATTTGTACATTCTGTTTTCTTTCATTGTAGCTGTATTTTTGTTTTGTCGTTAAAATTTGCAATCGCGATTATACGTCAATTTTGGTTTGTCTCGTTTTGAAATTCAGACTCGACAAAGTTTTCGTCACATTCGCATTCCAGACAGACAGTCAGACAGACATTTAAGCGAAGTAATAAGAAGCAACGCGGAGAACCGTAAACGAGTGGGTCTCCGGTGCAAAGTCATTTTGCGCAGGATTCGTTGTCCGTGGTAAAAAAAAAACAAGGAGATAATACCGAAAAGAAATTGTATAATCAATTAATAAATCCGTGAATAGTTAGAAGAGAAAAATAATTCAAACGAAACGCCATACACGCTCGCGCACGTTATTTACATGAAAACGTAACAAAATTGTAATTCTCGCGTTAAGTACTCTGTCGTTTCCCAACGAGCTGAAGCCAGCGACTCGACGGTGTCGCGAAACGAGGCGAAAATACAAAAAAAAAAAAAATATTTATAAGAACGAGTACGAGAACCGTTTGCGCGATTTTCTATCATTCTTTCTCGACGCTTTTAAACACTAAAATCTCAAAAACTCTATTCATCGGATCCCATTGAATTAGTCGGTGAATTGGGATGATTCGAATCGTTACAAAAACAAAAAAAGGATACAAATCAAAATTAATATAAAACGAATAAATAAAACAGAGGTAACAGAGCGACTGACGGATAGTGCCGAAAGGTGATGTCGGTAGTGGTGCGACTAAAGGAGGTTGGGAAAGGGGGATCTTGTAAAAGGAGCGAATAAAAGCTCGAGTTATTACAGCAAGACACACACACACAGTGAGAGAGAGAGAGAGAGAGAGAGTAAGAGAGATTTTTATAATTTTGAGGGGGCCGGAGTGTTGGTTGGTGGTTGGTGTGAAAAAAGCAGCCTAAATGCTGGTCTCGTGTACGAGCTTCGGTAATTCAGGCAGCATAGCTTCGGTGGAGCCCGAGGATGGTGAATTAACGAGGGATTCAGGATTTCTGCTCGACTGCAACGCGCCACCGCTATTAACGCCGATCTGTTGATTGTTATGAGCGTTGTTCGCGGCGTTTCTATTGTTGTTCGTGTGTTGATGATGATGCTGTTGATGCGAATGATGATGATGATTGTTGTATACGGCGTTGGTGCCTGGCACGTTCAGTAGCAACGGCGATGCCGGACTGTTGATCGAATGTAGCCTCGATCCTCTGGAGCTCGTCTCGCTATCCTGGTTCTGTTCACCGATGGTGTTATGACCCGTAGTACCCTTAGAGGATCTCATAGCGTTCAGCATCGGATTCATCGGATCTTCGTCAATGTAAGTGAAGTCCGACAACGGTCTAGGTCCCGTATGACTTCGCGAACTTCTCATACTGTGTAAGCTGTGTAAACTATGAACAGATCGACGCTCCTCCAGATCTTCCAGAGTCGACTTGAATGCTCTGATTACTCGAAGCTGCAAAAAATAGGGAAGGGCGTTCTAATCAGGAGGCGAGAGGAGGCAGGCCAGCGAACATACAAGCGCGCACCCTGCTTTCATTGTTTGTTTTTTTTTTTTAAATTTGTTTTGGTCTATTTTTGCTTTTTCATTTCATTTGTGGTTTTATTTTTTTCATTCACGGTTGGTTGGTTTTTTTTTTTTTTATCAGTTTATCCGTTGTTTTTATGTTTTTTCTTTCGGTTTTTCTTTTCCAGCAGGTATATCTCTCTCTAGCTTCGTATCTACGTTTGCGGTTGGCAAGTTTTTAACGTTTACAGCTTCGTTTTGCTTTTTTGGGTTTTGTTTTTTTCTTTTTCTTTTTAAATTCAATGCAGCTCTGCGACTAAATCCGGACTGCGAGCTACGATCAAGTTGTCACTGTGGCACACACACGCGATTACAGGAATATATATATATATATATATATATATGTGTATATATAAATATATATTCGATTTTAAACATATGGATATAGACCTGATTTGATTGCTTCGATTATTGCGTCTACGCGTTTTCGTTCGCGATCGAGAGAATTTTTCTCCCAACGGCACGTATATTATTTTCACGATACGTGAAATATAATTCTTTCATCGAAATTAAACCGCAACGTTGTCGGACACGAAATCCGAAAGGTCGATCGATAAGCAACATCCTGTATCGAAACATGCAAATTAATTTTTGTCTCTTGTTGTCTTGAATTTAGCAAACTATCGTAACGTTCCAGCAATTCATCGAGAAATCACTTTCGTCTCTCGCAGCCAACTCTCAATGGATCGAATTGATTCGCTGTGAGATTAACTCGATTTCTTTTATTTTTACTTCAACTTTTGTCTTTTTTTGTTTGTTTTGTTTTCAACGAATTGCTTGCTGCTAACGCGACAATTTGCTGTGCACACGACTTCTCGGTGCGAGCATCTCTGTCTCAATTTTCGAAAGGAAAATCAAAAATACCTAGATTAAAAAATTTTTAAAAAATATATATCTATTTATGAACCTCCTCTCTCGTTGAATTGGCAATGGCTGACTTAATCCCTCTGTCAAATGTCATTACGTATGTAATGAATTCGCGTAAACAAAACAAAAAAAAAAACATCCGTAATTAGGAATGGTCCGCTGCAGTTCAGCAGTCGTAGTCTCGGAAAAAAAAGTCGAGATCGTTCTCGTTATTTCGAACGTTATTTAAGAAAATAAAAAAAAGTAACAACAATAACGTCGAAGTGAGATAGAGAGATATAGTCAAGAGAGAGAGGAGACAAGAGAGCGTAAGAGAGACAGAGGTTGAGAAAGATATAGAGGTTCAGTAGAGAGACGAATGTAAGTTCGTTTGTTAATATAAATATATATTGTTTGTTAATGAGAAATCTTTCACTTTTATATTTTCTCGCTTATAATTTTTTCTTCATATTCAAGAGGTCGATCATCCTCTCGCTCTGCGATTCTTCTGCCTCCGCGGAAACGATTTCTTTTTTGTTCGATCTTCAAAATTGTTTTTCTTTTCTTTTTTTTTTCATTTCTTCATTCTTTTATCGAATCGCTGAACACAATATGGTAAACGTGGGGTGCGGCAATGGGGCAGACGAAATTTTCATTCTCACGTTCTTATCGACTTATCATTGTTTTTTTTTAGTATCGTGCCAAACCAAAAAAAAGTTCACAACGATTCTTCTACGCGAAGCCTAAGCCAGGAATATCACGCAATGAATAGGCAATTAGGCGTATAATCTCATATCAGTGCACACATGATTGTAAAGCTCGTTTACGAACAACAAAAAATAGAAAAAAACATTTCTTCTTTTGTTTTTTTTCTTTTTTTCGCTTGTTTTTTTTTTTGTTTGTTTATAGTTTATGATTCTTTTCGCACAAAATCCATCGATCACGATATATAATGTATGTTAGATGTAGTACGATGGCGTGCGCAGTCAATAATTCAAACAAAAATTAAATAAATAAATAAATAAAAATAAAAAACCTATTCTATTACATCGCACGTATACACAAGAAGCCTAAGACATTCATTCCTAATTGGCAGAGTTTTGGGATTACTAATATGGTGTACAACAAAGCTAAATTTTTCTACGCCGGGTGTAATAATAATTAACGAGCCATCATCGTGTGATTTTGCAGGCCAGGGCTGTGTGAGATACACCAAAGCGGGATGTTTTCGTTTATCTTTTTTTTTTTTAAAACATATTTTACGTCGCAATTTATCTTGAAATTACGTTGGCTCTTTTGCACGATTTCATGGCATTCGAATAGTCGTCGACCCTTTCGACTTTGGTGGATTTTTCGCCATCGTTCGACAAATCATCGATCCTCGATTGTCGCGATAATTATAATCGTCGTTTCTTGTCTATTTGTTTTTTTTAATGCATTTGTCGTTTATGAGGACGTGTCTAAAAACTCGGTCGTTCTTATTTCTGCCACGAGTTTTCATTTTATCGTTTCAGTTTCTTTTTTTTTTCTCGTCGTTTTGTTCCGGGTGTCAAGTTCGTATTTCAAAAAAAAAAGAAATTGTATGTCGTGTGATGTTCGGTGAACAAGCTAAAACGTCGTCTTACACGTATGTCGATCAAACTGTTTCTATGGGAATTGTGGACGTAAATTATGGGGGAGTACGGGGTGGGGCGTACGCTGAATCAATAATTGAAACTTACGTCATTAGAGTAGTAGCCAGCCTCAAAAGCTTCCTATAACTTATCACACTGTTATCACAAAGATGACGAGTGTTAACGAAACGATGTGAGATCGAACGAGGTTAAACGCAAAAACCATCACTGCAAAGTACATTTCTTTCAAACCAAAAAAAAAAAATATCTTAGGCAGCGGAAAATATATATTGGAAAAGAAAGTGGGAAAGAGCGAAAGAACGCTCCCGAGCACCCAATCGTGAGAAAGGGTCTCAGAGAAATGACCTAGCGATTTTGACTTTTGTTTTTTTTTTTTTTTTTTTTTTTTTTTTTCATAAAGAAATTTCGAATATTACGCGCAATAATATTCGCAAGCTGAAAACAAAACGACGCTGAGCGAATAAGGCATTTGGAGGAAATTGTCGTTGTTGCTCTGTTTTCTTTTACTGTATTTTCGTTTGTTCAAAAAATCGAATTTGCCTAATCGTCGATTTGGGATTTCGCTTTTTTTTTTAGTTGTTTTTTTTTTTTTTTGGAGTACGTAACACGCAGCACACTTAGACAGCTATACTACGTAAGCGGGGATGCGTGGACGGAAGAAATGACAATTTTTCTTCTTCATTCTCCTTCGCTTGTACATTTTCATTTGCGATTTTTTGTTGCTGCTGTTTGTTTTGGTTTGTTGCTCGAGCGAGTTAATCGTCCGTCTCACCCCCGCCACACGAAGAAAATCAAATGAAAAAACAAATAAACTCCAATCGGTGCAATAAATCATCATTTCCCACATCGAAAGAAAAAATTAAAACGCAATAAAAAAAAACCAATAAAAGTCACGAAACGCAAAAACAAAAAGAAAAAAAAATATATCATGTCACCATCAATCAACGTCATCGTCGCAAACGACGTTCATCATTCAACATAACAAGTCCAAATGCCTAACAGTCGGGAAACGAGCGACGTGCCTTAACGGATATTTTCATTGCTGACTTTTTTTGTTTTTCGAGCCTTTCGCCAAACAAACTTTCGTCGCGACTCTCTCGTAAACTTCGTATTTTAACAAACACATTTTAATTCACTCTCCTTGGATTCAATTTTCTTAATGATCTTTGCTTCTTTTTTTCTAATCTACGGGACTTGGTCGAAAGTGAGTTTGACGACAAGCTGGAAAATAATTGCAACTTTAATATCCGACGAGGCGAAACGTCGACAAGTTCCTTGCTAAAGAGCCTCACACGCGTATTATGCAAAAACAAAATAAAATAAAACGAAAAATAATAATTAAACGTCTCATACAACGTATTCAAGGACAGAGACGAGATCTAGGTGAGCTACGTACTTGTTTGTACTCCGACAGGAAAAGTATGGCGACGGGCAAGACTGCCGCTCTGTTATACCTCAGTCTCCCGTATGGGTTCCGCTGGCTAACAAATCATAAATCAATAACCATATCAGTCTCGTATTAGGATTGTCGCGACGGCCTGATCTTTTCGCACGATGACATCTCTCCCGGCTTCATTATGAATTTTCTCTCGCTTCTTTTCGTTTTATTTTGCTTTTCTCATTGTTTCGAATCCATTTTTTATTTTTCCAAGTAAATCCATCGTTCGCGTTGGACTTTCCTTCTTCGTACGATACGTGCCGAAGTAATTTTGCTATTTTTCGTCTCGTTGGATTAACAAAGATAAGAACGATACAAAGTGACATCGAGAGATGGAGAGATAATCGGAGAAACGAGAGTTTCCTAATACCGCGCAGCGATAGACACGATTCAACGAAAACGTGAAAAATAAATAATTAAAAATCATTTTTACGAGATTATAATTGCGAGTCAATTGTCCTTTGATCGTCCTCGTAATTATCGTCCCGTAAAAATTCATTTTCAACAATTATTGTTTTTATTGCCTTCGAGCGATGCCTATCTCTGCCTCGTTTACTCAAAATCATCGAGAAGCCAATGTTCTTTTTTTCTTTCTATTTTTATTTTCATAAATAAGAGAAACAGTTTTCGAGCACGAAAGCATCTTTGAAAATATAGCTCACGTTACGACAAGATAGTGAGGTTTCGAACTATATTCGTATTAACATTATAATATATATAATTCTTTTTTCTTTTCTTTTTTTTTCGTTTACGAACAGTTCGAAAAAGCGGATTTGATAAAAGTGCGATATCTCTTTTTTTTTTTTTCAAGTGGCCGGACTTAACACTAGAATAACGTAAGTTTTTTTTTGTTTGTTGATAGTAGCACACATTGTTACGTTAATACACATACATACGTACGTACGTACATCCAAAATCGATATGCCATATATATATAATAATATATGTAGGTATATATATGTAAAAATATATATTCATATCGTAATTAGTAATATCACAGCAACACCAAATTGCGTTAACCAGAAAGAAATAAATAAAGGAAAGAAGAGAAAATATATATATATATATATATCATAGTGGCAATAATAATCGAGAGTCTCAAATGATAATAAAAAGAAAAAGAAAGTAGAAATTCACAGTAGGAAGCGAACACAGAGTAAAATAAAATAAAATAAAAGGAAAAACCTTTTTTTCTTTTTCTTTTGAAATATCAAGTGTCACCACTGAGAAAAAGAGAACAGAAAATTAGGAACGCTTCGTACAAAAAAAAAATTAGCTTCCTTGTGTGCGATGGCGCAGGATCACAAAACGGGATCCTGTGCATGCGCGAATGCGAAATTGCATGCGTCACAATGTTGAATTTTGCACGAGAAACGAACTCAAGGTACAATTTGACGAATCGAGAAAATCATTTATGAACGAAAGAAATAGAAATGAAAATAAATATACGACAGCTCGATGGAAACAAGCGATTGTGGCAGCCAAATCTGTGGCAACGAAAATCCTTTGAAATCTGATTAAAAAAAAAAAAGGAAACAAAAATGAAAATATACGTAATAAAAATGTCACGGCAAAGTTTTGCGAAAAAACTCACGAAATTCAAACGTGAAGTAAAAAAGGTAAGAAAACGAAAAGTAAAAGAAAATCAACGTAAAGAGAGCTGTTTCGGATCGTAAGCAATCGCTCGTTAGTACCGTCAAATTCAACGATCAATTTCAAGAGTATTCTTCGTGTGTGAAAAATTTCGTAAAATTTGTAACCGGCAAAATATTCGTTTTTTTTCTCTTCTTCTTCGTTTCAACGAAGAGAAACAATAAAACGAAAGACGTTCCAGAGTAGCGTTCTACTCGCGATCCGCAAGCAAAACGGTGTTATAAAAAACACGTTGAAAAAACAAAGGAGTGTCACAGAGGCGAAATATATAAAGTGAAAACAATATTTATATCGATTACAACAAAAAAAGAAGAAGAAGAAAACAAAAAAAAACAAAAACAAAACCCCACGTGGATCGTGGGGTAATTTGTTTGATTCGATAGAAGGAAAAAAATTAAACGAAAACGAGACAAAGGCGCATATTAAATAGATAGAGAATAGAGAATAAGAGACAAAAGAAGAAAACAAAACGTATAAACCAGAGATTATTATGTAAGTACGGTCAAACGATGCGGAGTTGTTTTTAAGGGACTAACCATATAGTAATCCTGAGAGGGGGATCTGCCTGTCACAGATACATTCTGCACCAGAGTTCTATTGCTCGTCTGAAAGTAGGTTACACATGAAGTTTTATTTCATTATCTTAATATCCTGTAGTTATTATTATTATTATGATATAAATATTTGCTTTGTTTCTTTTTTTTTTTTTTTTTTCGTTTGATTGATTTTTATTCGTCGTTATAAGTGTGTCGCTGTTTCAGTTGCGTGATCATTATTTCATTGTTGTTGCCCTAAAAGCGATTTGTATATAAAAATATCTGTATGGCAGTATTCGAGTAATATTTATATATATATATATATTCGCATTAAAAAAAATATATATAGATGTGAATTTACTCTTATTTGTAACGCATACGTGATTAATAATGTTGGAAGCGCCGTGAAGATGCGATATCGAAATTGATATCGCATCGATTCGGGAAGAGAGAAATTGTACGAGAGGCTACGTTACAGCCGACTCGTTTATTCTTTGTTTGGTTTCGTTTTTTCGTTTTTTTCAATTTCGATTATCGTGTCCTGAATTTACGATTTTTGTTAAATCGTAACACGATGATCGATTTCTCGTGGTCGATCGAAATCTTCTACTGTTTTTTTTTGTTTTGTTTTTTTTTGTTTACGATTGTACTCACACGTGAAAGCACGGATACACACAAACACTCGAAATTTTTGCGACGCGAAATCCATCGGATTGGGTCGCGTCGATCGATGACTTTCTTTTCCAAGTGCTCTGTTCGTTGTAGAAGGTCTGTGTGTAATAATCGAGAATATATTTTTTTCTCACTTTTGTTTCTTTTTTTTAAATAGCTTTTTCCCCTTCATAACTCAGTGCGACGGAAATTGTTCTATCCTGTGCGTGCGATACTTTATCGAGTATCGTTATTTTGTGCAATCCTCCGAATAACAAAAATAAACAAATAAATAAAAAATTTAAAAAAAAACAACAACGGATCAGTTTTCATTCATCGTATCGTACTGAATGCGCTGAAACGTAAACGTGATTGTGAACGAAAAAAATAAAGTAACGGAGAGAAAAGAGAAATCGAGAGAAATATGGATAGAGAGATAGACAGATAGATTGATAGATAGATAGAGAAAAAAGTAGGTATACAGAAAGAAGATTGGAGATTGTATATTCGTGTAAACGAGAGAGGTTCGTGGTTTGTATCGAGAAGATTCGATCAGAGAGTGTGGCCGAGAACTGCGTGGACCATTTCTAAGTGGACATGACGAGTCTGTTGTCAGGATGAACGACGTTGGACTAACAAGAAAACAGAGATCGAATCGCAATTACGATAATTGATTATTTACGAATAATAATTATATATTATTCCTTGAATCATTAATCGTAAAACTGTCGACACTCGTCGGAAATACGAATTCGAATAATTATCTGTTTTTTTATTCGGTCGAACGACATCCATCGCTGTTCTGTTGTAACGTGGACGAGTATAATCTCGATTGTAACTATTCGTATGTGAAATAAAAAAAAATATATTTTCTTTGGATGGGAAAGCATGTTTCGTGCCTGACGAAATTTCAAACACTTCTTTTACATGTTTAGAGGAGACTTGTTCTCTTTCATCGGTTCGACGTTGCTCGTCTCGAGCGACCCGTTGATGTACGAAAAGAAAAGTAATTCTTTTTCCTTCGGGGAATTCGTGATACGAGCTACGAATCATCTCTAGAAATAAATCTAATCGATACTTTGGAGAAATAGGCGCTATAACGACTACGCGCTACGATATTATTCATTATAAATTTTCAAATTTCATATATATATGTACACGGGGAAAGTTTCGTCGGGTGTAATTCGTCATATAATAAATATCTCGTCGTTATTCGGGGGGTTGGAGAGCGTCAGGACGTTCGCGCAACGTGTGAAGTTTGTTCTTTTTTCTTCCCTTTCTTTCAGCTTCCTTTCGTTTCTTCCTCATACAATTTTCTTCCACGCGCCTCGCAACGAAATACTCGAGACCTATTCGTTTCGTTTCTCGATATACGATTTACCTGCCGTAGAAATCTGCTCGTCGTGTTCCTCGAATCGACAAAAAAATATTATTTCAACAATGAAAAGTAAAGAAAAAAAATAAACTATTCTATACGCCTCTCGAGTCACGATGGCAAAATGTCCGGTCGAATCGGTATTTTCTCTGTCTCGACCGGATAGCGGAAATCTAACGAAGATACGCGTCTGCGGAAACGTTTTTGTTGTTTAGGATTGCGTTTTTCTTTTTCTTCTATTTTTACTATCGTCCCGCAAATTCCTACGGTTCAACGAACGCTACGAAACGCGAAGGTGGGTGTACGTGCCACTGTTCAAAACAACGGTATTCCCTAATTAACTTCTTCTTTCTTTCGTCAACGCGTATTATTTTCTAGTCTTTTTCTTTTTCAATCTTTTTTTACTCGCTTATCGAATGCAATGACGAAGTTTGCGAATCCACGACCTCGGGCAGCTTCCTTGTGAACTTTCCCAAATTGGAGAATCGAACTTTATTCGGATGAGAAATTATAAGAAGAAAAGTGCTCGCCCGAAGTATCACGCATTCGCAAACCGAGATAAACTGAAAGGAAAAACATAAAATCAAAAAGGGGGTTTTTGGTTGGTTCAGGGGGGAAAGCAGGTGGTACTCGATGGTACGTGTATGTATTTCACGATGGTAAACCGTGTTTTTTTTTATTATCATTTTTCGACGTTGTCGTTCGAAAAATGCGCTTCCTACTGAAATCGTTTGTTTTATGTATTCTTTTCTGTTTGAATCTGTCATCTATAAAAAACAAACAAAAAATCATAACAAAGTAGCAATGGTCAGGATCGATATCGACGTGATTCGTCCCGTGTTAGGGGGGCTGACTGAGAGTCGATGGTGTAAAGTGAGGTGTTGAAAAACCTTCCTTGTGACAGGATCTGAGAATGTTTCTTGTACATGTTCTTTTTTCTTTTAATGCTTTTGTTGATTGGTTGATTTTTCATTATTTTCTTTCGCTTTTTTTTCTGGCTCGGTTTTTCAGTTGCTTTTTTTTTGGTCCTTGATTTTTTGAGTGGTGAAATTGTGAGTGAGATAGGGATAGTTACCTGAGTCTGTAGCCGCGTCAGACCACGAATCCACAGAATTTGTCCTGTCCGCGGCTTTTTATCCGAGTCTGGGTCGTAATTCTCGTCTCCTAGATTGATAGCACCGATATCATCCGGCTGGCCGCGGCCCCATCTGTTTTTAAAAACATTAAACCATTTCTTCATCACTCGGTCCCTGTTAAGCGGTACTTTTTGTTTGTTTGTTTTGGGTTTGTTTTTTTTGACTTTTTTTGTTTGTTTGTTTGGTTGCTTTTTTTTGGTTTTTTTTTGTAGTCGGTCGACCGCGATGCACTGCCTTGGACTTTGACGTTTGTGACCCCACCTCGTTCGCCTCTATGTAAGTTTTTGATTTTTTTCTTTTTCGTTAGAACACAGAAGCTCTCTGACCGTATGACGGGTTTTGGGAAAGTGGGTCTAATAACTTTTTCGAGATGAAAAGAAAATTAATATTTGGTGTCGAGGGGTTGGTTGTTGTTTCCTTTTTTTTTCGTGGGTGGGGGATATACGAGGTAAACAATTTAGGCGTAGTTGGGTAGACGGGAGAAGGCTAAAAAAATACATATGATTATGATTAAATATAAACGAGAATTATCCGTTAATTTGGGTTCTTGTGTTTACGTGTTGTTCGTGGACGAGATTATCGGGGGGGAGTAGACTCGATGAGAATTGGCGAATGAATGATTATTTTGGTTCTACCGTTTCGTGATTAATTGTGAAGAAATAAATCTAAAATGTCGAATCGTGTTACGAGAATGACATGAACGAATGGCTGGATGATGATCGAATGACGATTAATAAATGAACCGACAGTTAAATCGATAACATCGATTAATATTTTACATGCCTCGTTATCTCGCATCTGTACCGCTCGATAAAACGCTAACCGTTATTCGTACATCGACTTAACCTCGTGCCTGATAGCTAATGATTTTTAAAAATAATATCGTTACTCGTAAAACGTGGAGCTGGCCTCGTTCGCGCAAATTTTGTTAGCCCTTTTGTTTAGTTCTCGCGAGACACTGGACATCCGACAATCATTTCAGATTCCACGTGACGCGTCTGATCGACGATTCGTCGACTGGAATTTAACGTAGTCTCGCACTTGTCGAATATCGTGTTACAATCATTAATGCAATTTTGTTTTCTCGCTTCGTATTTCTAAACGTTACGATTTTTTGTTTTCGTCGTAACGAGCGCAAGAATTATTCTTTCGATCGTCTCCTCCTGTAGCTCGAGTTTCCGAATTCTCGAATTGTCGAAAATTCCGAAATTGACGAACAGCTCCTTGGGCCATAAAAATAAAGTAATGTTATCCTCGGGTCGGATAAGTCGTAATTACCGACGTCCTGGGGGTGGAGGGAAATTCAACGTGCTTCATAGGGGTTGGGGTTATTTTTACAAGAGAGGATTCTTCGGGCGTAGACACGCTTCCGTATCCGTTTTACGTCCACGTGTGGTCCATGTCTCGGTCGTGGAAAGGTTCAAGGACTTAAATCAATATAAATTAAATTGTTTCTTCTTAATCTTCACTGCGCAATAAATAAACCTACTTCAATAAACGACCTGCACTACGTTTTCGTTCGTAAGTAGGGACAAAACAGAGAATCGTTCAATTTTCTAATAAAACTTTAGTCTCGTTGTTTCCTACCGATTACCATCCGTAGTTTCATCGTGAAGCATCGAGTGTCCCAGCAGAAGGGGGGGAAAACAATGTAGAGAAGAAGGGTCAAACAAAAAATGATAATAATCCTCAACGCAGGAGTGAAAATAGACCTTTTCCCCTTGTCTAAAATATCGAAAACGCGGAAATTGTAAAAGATAAATCGAGGAATGTCGTCAGAGAGAAAGGTAACTGCACGGATAAACGAAAAGGACGAAAGAAAGTATTTCGGGGAGAATAGACGAGTGGACAACACTACCGCGAGTCCCTCGCATCGTATTAATATCTCGTAATGTTTTCAAATTTATCGCAACGATGCGAAATTTGGTTATTCTTGATAAACGCTCGAAAATTGTTCGTTTTTCTTTTTGGTTACTTTCGTCACGGTCAACGCGAGATATAATTGTCGTACGACTGTACGTTTTTCGATAGACAGTTTCGAGTTAAAAGAACAAAAAACAAAAACAAAGAAACGCTTTTTCTCACCGATCGGTTTCGTTCGGTCGATTTTTTACCATACAAACAAGTACGTAGTTAAATTTTTCACGGTATTCAACGATCGTAACCATGCAACATCCAGTTTAAACGAAAGAAAAGAACAAAAACGTATATGTATATATAGATATATATATATAGTTAAGAACATACGTCTAGGCATCCGAAATATCCGGGGATTGTATTGGGGAGTCGGGCGATTATTGCACATCTACGATACTTTTGATTGTTCTAACGTTTTTTTCCACTTTCGACTTTTCATCGATCCGGATACGACTTACTTTTCTCTCTTCCGTCTTGGGAAATCGTTTTGCAAACACGCCGATTGAATAATCGCACGCTCGTGGCAAATATTGGGTTAATAAGTTTTTTTTTTCTTCTTTTTTTTTTCAGGGAGTATTCCTAAAATTTATCCACCGCCCAATTTGGATTTACGTTAAAGTTAGCAGTGAGTATCTCGGGGTCAAATCTAGCATGCAGAGGCTGCTACCATGTACCAAGGGAATATGTAAGCTATTAAGACGCTAATTTCTGGTGGCTTGAAACACTAACAAACAGTAAATAAAATAACGTTGACGGACTTGGGCACCATGCTGATTTCCAATTGCTATTACTATCGGTTCTCTCGTCTTTTTTTTTTTTTTTTTTTTTTTTTCTTCAAGTATACATACAATCTATATCATCCAACAAAAATAAGATATATATGTTTTGTACGTATGTATATATACAGAACGAGTGCGGATATTCATAGGTCATTGTACGCATATTAATTATCGTGCTATCGAATCAGACTAAAAGCATGTTTTTCATATTCGTTCGTTTTTAAGACTGCGCTATTTCTACCGTTAAACAGATCGTTACGATCGAGCGATAAACAACTCAATGCCATTCGTAAATAAATAATATTTAAATGAAATATGTATGTATATTTATATATATATATATGAAAATAATATGAAATAAACTACAACATGGTGCCCAACAACAATGAGAGCTGCGATTCGATAATGATGATTCTAGTAATCATAATAATGAAAATTTTGTACAAGATCGCAAAAATGTTTCATCTCGACGAGCTGATTGTTATCTTGTGTTTTCTTTTTTTGCTTTATTTTCGTTGGCTTTACTCGAAAATTTCCTATGAATATTCCGTTCAGCCCGTTCGAACATCGAATGACGAGAAACGCCCAGATCAACGTCAGATCGTGATCGTTGCGTCGCGGGAGACGAAATCACGTCACGGTGATTATAATTGGTATGGCGTTATAAAAACCTGTGAATTTTTTTTTTACAGATATACCGGATATAATGGAATATTTTCACTTACGAAAGGATCTTGGGTATCTTGCGCGTCGGGATACACGTGACTATTTGGCCCCACAGTAGCGTACCGATCCCGAAGAACAGGCACCACATCCACTGCTCGAGAGTAAGAGCTTTTGTGCTGAACGCCATTTTACCATACTGTATGATGACCACCTGGCGCGAGACGAGAAAAAACGAATGACAACAACGAATGCATAAGAATCTTAAGATATTTAACGATTGATGATAATTATTACGGATATAGACATGGACAACGCTTGAACGCGATCGTATCATCGTGTTCAGCGAGCTGGTTCGAGCTTGTCAGGGATATTAAGTCTTTTCATTATTAGCGAGAAGAATGAATAATAAGACTCACTTGCGACAAGCATGTTCCAATCCAAATCGAATAAAATATGGGATTCGTGAAGATTCCCTGGAAGACATTGCGCTGACCATGAATTTTTCTCGCGTTAAATTCGTTGAATAGGGTCATCATGACGAATGTGTTGAATATGACTGTAAAGTGTTGAGTCGCACCGCCGCCGGCCTCTGCGACTCCGAGTCCCGTGTCGATATCGAGCATTTTGTGGCCTGCGTATGACGCAACGAAATCATGATAAGACGTTAGAATTTTGTAAGGAAAAGAATTGATAAAGACAATAACAAATAAAATACTTTGTGCTGTTTAACTGAAGTTTGAGACTTCTTTCGTGTTTGTTTTTTTAAATTCGTCGTTTCCCTACTTACCCAAAAACAGAAGCATAAAAATAACGGTCAACTGATAAACGGCCTGACCGAGAATGTTCTTCATCATCGTTCGGGATATAAGCGGTTTCGTACGGCCGTACGGTTTTCGTAGCAGAAGATCGGGCGTCGGTAATTCAGTGGCGAGAGCGAGCGACGCTAATGTGTCCATAATCAAATTGACCCACAACATTTGCACGGCCTTGAGAGGCGAGTCCTGAACCGCGCAAGCACCGATGAAAGCGACGATGACGGCAACGACGTTGACGGTCAGTTGAAATTGCAAGAATTTGGCTATACTGTCGTAAACATTTCTGCCCCACATTACGGCCTTGACGATAGACGAAAAATTGTCGTCCGTAAGAATGATGTCGGAAGCTTCCTTGGCGACGTCCGTGCCCGCGATTCCCATGGCAAATCCAACGTCGGCTTTTTTCAATGCCGGACCGTCGTTGGTACCGTCGCCAGTTACGGCGACTACTTCCCGAGATACTGATATTTTACTGTCTATCATACCCTTGACAAGTGTGTATTTGTCGGTTGGCGACGATCTCGCGAGTACCCTCAATTTTGGCCACACTTTGTCGAGCAAATGTTGCTGCACCTCGCCGTTGCTGTCTCTTATTCGCCTGTTGAATTCTTTACCCTCGAGTATGAGCCAATCCTCGTTTGGCTTGAATATACCACATTTCTGGGCGATCGATCGCGCCGTATTGACATTGTCGCCAGTCACCATGCGCACCGTTATACCAGCTTTTTGGCATCTCTTTATCGCGTCCGGTACTTCCGGTCTTACTGGATCCTCGATACCGACGATACACAGACACGTTAGATTGGCCACGGTGTTGTCCTCGTCCTCCCAATTCGGCTCGTTCTCACTGTGGACCTGATTTATCTCGGCTTTGCCAGGAACAAAGTCACGATACGCTATTGATATCGTGCGCAATCCGTTGCAAGCCATTGGCTCTATCACGTTCTTCACCAGGCGATCTTGCATATCTCGGGTGAATTTTTCCAGATGACCGTCACGACCATAAATAAAGGCACATCTGTAATTGTGGAAAATAAATCAACTCGTTAGTTCTATAAAATGTTTTACAACATTCATTAGAGACTGGAGGGGGCAAACCTCGTTATTTATCTCGGTATAAAAACGATATGTTCCAGTTAATAAAATACATACTTCTTCATGATGATCTCGGAAGCGCCCTTGGTGAAGAGTCTGTATCCACCGCCCTGTCTCGGAACGACAGTGGACATACTCTTTCTAACGCTGTTGAACGTGTATACCCGCGTGAACGTTTCCTCAGGTTGGTCATCTCTCACAGCTTGATAACTCTTGCCCAGGGCCACTACAAATCCAAGTAAGGCACATTCGGTTTTGTTACCGACCTGCATCGGCAGCTCGGTAGGATCTTGCGAGGGCATAATTCTGGACGTGTATGCCGAGTTAATCGCGATCGATTGAATCAATAGATTTCCAACGTGATTCGGTATTTCCGCGAATGATGGTATCGTTTTACTCATTTTTTCGCATATGTACGATTGTACGACGGTCATCCGATTGGTCGTTAGAGTACCAGTTTTGTCGGAGCATATGGCTGTTGCGTTACCCATTGTCTCGCACGCGTCCAAATGACGAACCAAATTGTTGTCTTTCATCATTTTCTGCAAGTTAAAACAACCAAAGAACAACGATTATTATTTACACCAGGAGAAATGGATATTTGTAATCATAAAATTATGAAACAATTTAATAACCTTGACAGAATAGGCGAGAGAGAGTGTAACGGCTAGAGGAAGACCTTCCGGCACCGCGACGACGAGTACGGTAACACCGATAATCAGATGACGCACGAGATTTCCAGCGTATGTGTTTTTCCATGGTTTGCGGTGTATCGCGAAAGTCGTCACGCAGAATTGTATGATTAGAATGACGACGGTGAGAACGGCGATCGTTGAACCCGCGTAACCGATCTGAATTGCGAGTTTCGTTAGTTTGGCCTGGAGTACACTCTTCTCCTTTTTGCCACCACCTTCGCTCGAGGCAGCCGGTGCATGATGATTCTCGCCACCTTCGTGTTTCCCTGCACTGCCACTCACGTGACTGTTTCCTGTTATTTCACCAGCCTCGTCGCCTTTTTTGAACAAATCAGGCGTTGAGTCGTAAACGTTTTTTTCTCTTCTTATCAGTTTCGTTTTTTCTTTTTTTGACAATATTTTTTTTTGTTGAAAAAAAGTGGCAGTCGCAGATTTCGGTCTCTCGTTCGTTAGCTTGTCCACAGTAGTGTCGACAGTGATTTTTGTTAGCCACGAGACCAGTTCAAGCCTCTCGAGACCGAAATCTTCGTCAGCTCTCGTTAAGCAAAATAATTAGAATCGTTAATTAGCCGAACAGGGTTAATAAAAATCAGGAATCATCAACGTACGATCGCAAACGATTATTCGAGTATTAACTATCAAAAAGTTATAGAAACGGTTAGAGAGATATACATATGCACATGTATGCATATTAGCACGCTAGAAAGTCTTTTTTTTTGTTAGAGGGACTTCCTCATCGAGACTTTTGTACGTTTCACCAGCAGAATAGTTGTAGCAAAAAAAAAAATAGCTTTGCGCAGAAATATTATTTTTCTCAATGTACAAAACCCTCGAGCAGCAAGTCAGTCTACAAAAGTGTTTGAAAAATCCTAAAGTAGACATAATCCTTAACGAAAGTAAACGCAAAAACCGCATAATCCATTACCTATGTAAAATAAGAAATTAAATTTAAGGGAGAAAGTTCAACCATCAAATGCAAGAAAAGGTAAATGTGTATCACGGATTTCATCAAGTGCAAGATCCACCACCAACGGGAACAATGAGTGATCACAATGTACGAGAGGAATTGACGATTAAACAAAAATAAAAGAGAAAACAACAATAAACAGTTATAAGAGGGTTTGTTATTCGTTGTTTAGCGATTTAAAAGAAAATTAAAACAGTTTAGAGAGAATGTAAGTGGACGGTAAGTAGACAAGGTACAAATGCATTACTGATAATTATTTTGCGTTGATCTTTAGAATTTTGTTTAGTCGAAGTGAGAAGATCGTAACAACGTGACTCGACTTAGAATTAACGTTAGAGATTCGACAAAAAAGTAAAAAGTTACTTTATTTCTCGCCGAGCGATTCGTGAAGTTTTATCATTTGCGTTTTTTTTTTTTACCTTACTCCCTCGATTTAAATAAATGTGACAAACAATTGAACACATATAGATACGGAAAAAGTAGAGCGAAAAGAGAAACAAAATCGCGAAGAAAAGAAAGAAGCGCAAGTAGACCTTCAATTGAGAACAGTCGTGAATCGTTTCGTTGAAAAAATATATAATTTTGTTCTAGTCACCTGATAGAGACTTCTTCTTCCGCTGCTTTTTAGCCTCTAGATTTAAAAAAAAACGCATGCAAAACAAAAATTGATTAGCAATGTTACCAAAGGTCTGTCAATTTGGTTCATTGAAATATCAATTATCGCGCTCGTTTCAAATATTTTTGTTCTTCGTTTTCTTTTCTCTCCCGCAACGTTCGTTGTTTACAGAATCGTTCTCTTTCTTGGGTTTTTTTTTGTTGGCTTTTAAGTTTTTTGCTTTCATTTAAATTGTATTAAACATTTTGTTGATGCGGGAGTGGACGATTTACACGAGCAGCCTGGAAGGGTAAGAACACACTAAGAGGACTCATCCAACCGAGACTTGTGAAAAAATGACAAAAAAAAACACGAGCTTTTCCAAAATTTTGAATCATTTATAATTGAGGATAGTATCTAAGATCTAAAACGTGAAATGTATAGGATTTTTGAGATAATAAGTGTGCTCTCGAATGATCCAAGTGTTCAATGAGTTCAATCGTCGAATCAATACGACGAAGCAACCCTCTCGAGATACAATACCTTCCAGGTTCTTTAACATTAGCTTGGCACGTCACTGGTTTTACAACATTACAAAAAGATATATAAATAAACAAGGCCACATATTTGGTAAGATAAAAATCAGTTTTTTTTTCCACGTGATGAAATTGTTTTGTAAGCGCCCCGAGTGATGCTTGCTCCCAAAAACCACAATTCACAAAACGGACAAATTTTACCCCATCAATCTTCTATCGTATTACAGAACAGCACAGTATGGAGATTCTTTTTTGCGAATTATAAAAAAATGCACGGATTCGCATAAGTCCGTGAGTTATAAATATCACATTTTGTCTCGATAATTCTAGTATTGGCTTGTGAAAAAGGGGGCGCTTGCGGGGCTCATTAAATTCTGGATTATCAATTTTTCAACTAGTTAATAGACAGTAAAAAATTCTTCATTCTTAAAATGTCAACAAGAACATGCGAAAACGTTCGAGGGGGGGCAGGGGGGGGGGGGGGGGGGGGGTTCCGTCTAGCGTGAGTTTCATAACAATTTTAATCACATCAAAATAAAAAACCATGCGTAGACTCCGTAGTGTCCACACTTGCCTGGATAATCGGAAAATTTTTGCTACTAAGTTTTGCTTCCCGTTCGCTACTTCCGGCGTAAAATATCTACAAGTGATAACACTCGTTTTGCTTGATATAATAACATTGAATATTATTTGTTCTGCTTTTCCGCGAGAAGGAGCGTACGGTGTTTCAATTGGCAAAGCTTGGCGCATTAAATCGTGATTTCTCGCGATTCTAAGACCACATACCTTTCTTCATTTTCTTGATTTCTTGCTCTTGCTGATCGACAGCGGCACCCAAAAGTGTGAAGATAATACCCGCTTGCGAGTTTACACCCACAGCGGCGACTAACATCTTACCCGAGCCCTCCATCACGTGGGTACCTGAGGGGTAATGAGGAAAAATGGGCAATCAGTCGGTTACGATTTGAACGATACAGAAAATAAAATTAAATATTGCTTCTTCGAAGCTAACCCGATAGCACCATGGGATCAAACGCTTCGCCTTTTTTAACGTGGTCTGATTCTCCCGTCAAACTGGATTCATCCACTTTGAGGTCGTTGCTCTGTATAAGTATACCATCCGCCGGTAACAGATCTCCGTATTTTATCTGCGATAAGAGAAATTGGTTGAATTTAGGTAAATGTACATTGTGATCGTTTGTAATTTAACGAAATGTGTTTTGACGAAAGGGCGAATTACCTGACATATATCGCCAACGACGATATCCGATACAGAGATTTGTTTGACTTCACCCTGTCGAATAACGGAGAATTTGTGTTCACCCTCTATTCGATTCTGAAGACCACGAAATTGTCGTTCTTTGGAGTAGTCGTTGAATGCCGTCACTATAACCACCACTATTACGGAGATGAGGATAGCAAGGCCCTCGATCCAGCCGTATTTACCCTCGTCCTCGTCCAGATGACCAACGTCATCTTATGTAACAAATATTTCAAGGATAACGGAGCGAATTCTTCTCACTTCTTACAGTTCCAATATAGAATTGATACGAAGACGAAAACTAACCTGGATCTTGCTCATCGTCTACTGGTTGATAGAAGCTAAGACCTAATGAAACCAATGCAGCTATTTCCAGAATGATTAAAGTAACATCTTGCAGAGCTTCCCATACTAATTGTAAAAACGTTTTTGGTGGTTTCGGAGGTATCATGTTGGAACCAAATGTGTCTCGCCTATGCTGGATATCTGCCGTCGATCCACTGAGGCCTGAAACGAATATAAGACACAAATTATTGCGGTTCTATATTCATCGAGCTCGATGAGATTTAACGATTCTTTAAAACATTATTGTCTCCTTACCTTCACTGGGCGAAGTATACAATTTTTTACAAATCTCCTGCACACCACCATGGCCATTAATTTTATTGACACCCTCGCGACCTCTATGTTCCATGAGCTCTCTAAGCTGTTTTAGAGTGATGCCATATTGGGCTGGCCGCCCGTCTATTGTCGCCATGCTTCTTCGTTTCTCCTAAGTTGGCCTATGCCAACTTTACTGTGCTGCTCCAAAGCTAATCAGCTCCGACTACTTCCTTCTTATCCACTACTCCCTTGACCTCCGTGGAATTGGAGGTCCAGTAGCTGCAACAGAATGAAGAGAAACAATATTACATTAACGTTCTTATCCACCTGTCTGTTTTCACAGTTATAGATTTTGTTCCAACATAAGCGATACCGCTAAAATCTTCAACAATAGCGCTGCTCTATTTAAGTGCTATTTCATTCCCTGCGTCGACTGATACCATCATTTTCAGCGCTGATAAATGTTTTAAAGACGTACAATCTCAATACCAAGGATTGTAATATTGGTGCATTGTAGATTAATTTTCAAAAACAGTTGCGAGTATTCTGAGATAGGACTAATATATGTGGACAATTTGATAACGACTAAGACACTAGGACCATGTTTCTATTCACATTTAAAGAAGACCTAACGTACCCTCTTGAGACAGAATCAACAAAAGTGAAATTTGTGTCTAGTGTCTCATGTCTCTCTGTCTTTTGCTTGAACCGAGATAGCATGCTATATCATTGCCAGATCCTTCTCCTTGTACACCCACTCGCCTATCCCAGTCATGACCTCATGAACAAGCTATGCCGCTCCAACATACCACACCATACACGAATAAGCTTAAAAGGAAGTTTGACTATTTCCTCGAAGTCAGGAAAGCGCTTAATTAAAAAAGTAATTACTACTGTGTACTCAGTCATGTATAATATTAAAATTCTAAATTACAAGCGTTATTTTTTCTCTTCGTTAAATATTCCACAAGTAAAACGTAAAGTATTAAACTTTGTACATTTTTTTATATAATCAATCGTGTTTAACCTGTCTAACGTGAGTTTGTCAAAGACCTAAATCGGATACGTAATGTCCGCAATCGTAATCATTGAACTTCCGGACGATAGTTTACACAACCGGATGTACTTTTTCAACTTTGTAACGATCAACTTCGCCATTTCGTCATGAAAAAACTGTAGGGTCGACATTACCCGAATTCCGAAAGTAGTTGTACAGTGTCGCGTACAACGTATACGCATAAAAAAAACTTCTTGCCTCATAGTTTAATTTTACTTGATATTCCTACCCGTTAACAGGATTTGTCACGAACGTTGATGAAAACTTTTCGCAAAATACCGTACGGCGAGTAGTACGAAATTCGTATATTTCTCTCATGATTGCGCAACAGGCCGGCTTTCCGTTATCTGTTAATTTCGAGGTTATGTGTCAAAACGCTCAGCGTCACATGTATACCCGCCGAACAAAGTTCGTCGGCATTTGCGAATTATACGAAATAAGCACAGCAAAGATCACAGACACGTTGATAAACCTCTCGACGTTGAGAATCAAGACCACTGTTTATTTTACATTGTTCTATGATCAACTCGTTCGAGAACAGTTGCTGGTCGAGGGACGATAATAATTGTAAGGAAAAACCCGGTGCTCATAGCGAAGTGTTACCTTTCGAAGGTCTCGGTTCACATGAGAGCGATCGATTCAAGACTATGCTATAACACTCGCTGCACCGGGTCGAAACGATCACTCGCATAATAATAAAACACGTACTCTCGCATCGATCGTCGGAATAGCGAAATGATAAATGATGAATCGTCGCTGACCACTATCCCTAGAACAGGTGTGTCCTACACTCGCTGAATTTATACGTAAGAACTCATCGGCAACGCTGTTTGATCAGAACGACGTGGAAGTGACCATCGCGTTCATAGAATCTACTACAATCACACGTACCGACTGCGAGTGCGCGGAGTGGGGATAACGAGTTAGCGCGTCTATGGGAGAGAGAAAAACCGTTGCGTGGTGGGGAGTCCCGTTAGCGAGGTTAAAGGGTTAATTGACACGCATTGCCCCCTGGTTGAATTAGCGAACACTATTGAGCACGTTTTTAGTTTTATTTGCAACAGTAAATCGCTCATACCACTCGTGCTATATGGAAATCAATCTTTTTTTTTTTACAAACATTTTATACGTTTATCCACGATTTAAGAATTTATATAAAATACCAAAATATGCAATGAAAAAAAAAAAAAAAAATTGTTCGATACGACTGTAACTTTTGTACAGTTCCTCTAACAATATACAGAAACGAAAAATTATGAGAAAATATTCATTCGCATTGATCAAAATTAAATCACTCTGATATAACAAATTAGAAAAAAAGAAGAATAAAAATATCTGCCAAAATTACAAACACGTTTTCGCCATTTTTTCTAAATAAAAACAAATCACTCAAAACATAAAAAAAAACTATTTTCTTTAATACAATCGTTTCCTTCAAAATATTTCACACGACTTTTGTTTCCAGATAAAATAAATCGAACGAAAAAAATCGGTTAAAAAAAAGGGAAAAAAAACAGGAAATTCTTTCCAGCAGCAAACTACCAAAGAAACAGACGAGAACCTTCGCAACAAAAACAATGTCCAATATCAAGATTAATTCATCGTTTCAAAAATCGAACAGGCAAATCCTGTAAATAACAGAAATTTCTCAATTGGTTTGCGGTCTACATTGAAAATATTCTCTTGCGTTTATGTATGCGCCGAAGTTAGAACAGTTCCGTCGCAGACGTAAAATAGTAATAGGCGTGAATATAGGCGAAGCGTGGCGGTAAGAGACCACTTGTTTCCGTTTGGTTTGCGTCATTTTTTTTTCTTTTCTTTTTTTTCTATACGCTATAAAATATCTATTTAAAGCTCGGCGTACAGTCATCGCTCTCACGAGTACGAAACCGTTAACAGTTTTTTATTTCAATTTTTTGTTTCGCGATCGTCGCGGATGTTTCCTTCTTTTTTTTTTTTTTTGTAACAAATAAAATTAATCCGGGAACATTTGTTCTATGGATTGTCAGTCGAATTGAAAGATCTCCGTAGTTTCTTTCTCGAACAATTATTATTTGAACTTTGAATACGAATTCGTCGAGTACTTCGAGACGAACGATACGGTAGCTGTGTCATCAAGAACCGGGCCTCGTGTAAGACAATTCGCACCGATCGTTTGTTTCTCATTGTGCAAACAATGCTTTGTTTGAGTTTAGATCGCTTATCGAAAGTCATTTTCGAACAGTTTCGAGCTTTACTTTTATTTTAAAACGTTGCTGTCTTTGCCTAAAGACATTGCCTGTTTCTCTTTTCGTTTTTTAATGATTCGCACAATTTAATTGGAAAATCGGATGACAAATTAATCGAAAGTTTTAGAAAAAATCATTTATCAAATTTTATTTTGTCGATTAAAACGATTAAACGTGAAATTTACAAATTTGGATTAAGCCACGAGGAAAATTTTGATACAACGAACAGTTTCAAGCTTCACTTTTATTTAAAAATATCGTCATTTTTGTTTAAAGAAATTGTTTGTTTTTTTTTTAATTAATCGCGTAATTTAATCAGAAAATTAAATCAAACAGAAATTTAATTGGAAGTTTTAGAAAAGAAAAATTAATCAAACTTCATTTTTTCGATTGAAATGATTAAACGTGGGATTCCCAAATTTGGATTAAGCCACGGGGAAAATTTTGATATAACGAACAGTTTCAAACTTCACTTTTATTTCAAAATATCGTCATTTTTGTTTAAAGAAATTGTCTGTTTTTTTTAATTAATCGCATAATTTAATCAGAAAATCAAATCAAACAGAAATTTAATTGGACGTTTTAGAAAAAAATAATTAATCTAACTTCATTTTGTCGATTAAAACGATTAAACGTGAAATTTACAAATTTGGGTTAAGCCACGAGGAAGATTTTGATACAACGAACAATTTCAAGCTTCACCTTTATCTAAAAAAGTCGCCATTTTTGTACAAAGAAATTGCCTGTCTTTTTTAATATACTTCGCACAATTTAATCACAAAATCGACTCAAATAAAAAATCAATAAAATTTTATTTCGCCGATTGAAACGATTTAACGCGAAGATTCTCAAATTTGGGTTAAGCCATGAGGAAGATTTTCATACAACGAAATCTAAAGATACCGGCGAAACATGTATATGTACTTTGTGTATGTTTCACCACGCTTTAACTCAGTTGCTATGCTATGCCTCGAGCGTTTTCACACTGCTGTAAAATATTCCGTAAACGAAAAAAGAATTCTCCTTCATCTTCAAAGAAAAAAATAAAAAAAAAAGAAAAAATTCCAAACTACCTGCGATTTTTCCGTCCCGATGTTATTTGTTTTCTCGATTTCCCGTAATTCCGTAAATTATTCAACAGTTCTTCGTACACGGACGCACAACGATTTACTACGAATTTTCTAAGAGATTATTTAAAATTGTACGCGCACCATTTAACCGAGTCTGGGACACCACGTTTTCTTTTCACACCAATCGACGCACCGCGAGGCTAATTATCCAATCCACACTGAATAAAACAGACAAAAATCAAGCGATCAACGAACCTTCGTTAAATTTATGAAATAAATTATTTCACGTAAAAAGGAAACTCCTTTTTTTCAATTTATTAATCTGAGTCACTCCCGCAATAAACAATCTAAAGATAACAATGAAAAATTAAACTCGAACACTTTTATTTATTCGCGAATTAATTGCGAATAATTTATTTATAATTACGTTTATAAATCGTATTATTTATTTTCTAAATCGGATGAATGAAAAGAAAAAAAAGGAAAATAAATAGTAATTTAAATTGATATCCAGCCGGTGTTAGCGATTGCCGCAAGAACCGGCTGTTCGAGTCCCGACGAGCACGAAGCTGTGCCGAGCGATCACAGCCGACTGAAGCGAGAAGGAAATAATAAAAAAAAGGAAAAGAAAAAAAAAAGAAGAAACGTGCCGGGAGGGAACAGCATCAGCGGGTAGAGAGCTGTCGTGCTCCACCACGCGGCTACGTCAGTTCTGAAATCATCGCTTCTCGGGGATGTGTATCTATCTCTCTTTCCTCCTATTCGTGTGTGTAAGTACGTGGCGAGGCAAATGTGTTTTAACAGATATACCGGGTTTTCGTATGCGTGCGCGATATTATATTCATATCGTTTTTTTCACTTCCATGTGTGCGAGACCGTACGCCCAACCGATGTCTGATCCACGTCTCTCTCAATCCCCTCCTCTGACTCTGCCCGGGAACTGTGAGAGCGTCATACTAAACAGGCGTCGACACACTATCTCGTTTCTCTCTCTCGATCTGTCTCTCTCTCTCTGTCTCTTTTTCTCTCTCTCTCTCGTTCAGTTCTGGCTGTCTTCGTCATTGTCTGCGTGTGTTGTCTACGCTTACTAACTGGTCACGATAATACGCTTTTATACACAGAGTCACAAACATGATTCTGGCCAGCTTGAAACGTTGCGACGATTCAACCTAAGTGGAAAGACAGAGGCACGATTATTCTAATATTTGACGGTTTACTTTTTCATTTTTTTTTAAACAGTGACGGAAGTTCTTAAAATTGAGATTTTAGTTTGGGAAGTAAGAAGTGGAAAAGTCTAAAGGGATTGGATTCGAGTGGAAATGGACAGTAATGGGTCAGCCCGGAGGGATATTTCTTTGACATTAATGAAATAATTAGAAATGAGGTTGAGAAACGTCCAGATTTTTTAGGAAACGTTGACAAACCTGATTGTATAATAAATATTTTTGTAATAATGCAATAATGTAAGTTGCAAAAATTTGCGACGATTCGACCTAAGTGGAAAGACAGAGGCACGATTATTCTAATATTAGAGTGTTTTCGTTTTTTTTTGAAACGGTGACGGGAGTTCCTAAAATTGAGATTTTAGTTTGGGGAATAATAAGTGGAAAAGTCTAAGGGGATTAGATTCGAGTGAAAATGGACAGTAATGGGTCAGCCCGGATGAATATTTCTTTGACACTAATGAAATAATTAGAACTGAGATTGAGATTTACAGATTTTCGGCAAAACATTAACAAATCTGATATTTTTACCACGATTATACAATACACATTTTTGTAATAACGAGAAAGTTAACAAAAACACAGATTTACGCGTAAGTAGAAACGGACAGTAACGAGTCAGCCCGGAAAATAACTTTTTCCACACTGTACAAGTTATGGAAAATGTGATGAAATAAAAACCGAGATTCTTATCGAAACATTGACAAAATTGTCGACGGCTGAGAAAACATGAAAATAGTCATGAAAATTATTTTTAGTTAAGCGTTTGATAAAATGCACGAATAGCCAGAAAGAAAATAATTTTAATAACAATTTTATTCTTGCTTCCGTGAAAAATGTTCACCTCGAAATTTAGTAATAAAATTGTAAATAAAAGAGGGGAAACCGGCGAAAAAAGAAGATTTTTTGTTGTCGCGTGCAAGTCCAATCGCCGTACGTAAATCAGCGTCACGAGAACCTCGCCAGACGGTTATCCCTTCCACCAACACGAAACGTCTTACCACACTACGACCGTTACTACTTGGCGTACCAAGTTTGCCAGCGGCCTTCTCTACTTCCTCCGTACTGGTGCTAGAATAAGAGCTGATATAGAGCTCTGTGCGTGACGACGAAGACGACAACGACGACGAGGCGTGCGATAAACTGCCCACGGTCGCCAATCACTCCGCGTCGTCGGCATCGATTCATTTCGCCTCGCACTTTTGTTTTTTCTCTCTCATTCCTCTTACAAACGTGCGGACTACGCCCGAACTCGCACTATTCCAATAAAATAAAGGAAATAATATTACTTTCAATAAAATTTCAGTAGGAACAATAAATAATTTGAATAAAATCCAAAAATTTCCATCGGAAATGAAAAAATCAAATTTCTTTTATTTCAATTAAAATTACGTTTTTCTTTCATTCATTATACGAGACGGTGAGAATAGTTTATTGTTAATTTCAGAAGTAATTTTTTGTTTCTAATAGCGTAGTCAATTTTTATCTTTTTCGAGTTAGTTCTCGAATTTTAGGAGTAAATATTCGAGTCAACGAGTTGAAACGAACGTAGGCTTTTGAAATGGACAATTAACGTTGTATAATTAATCGAGTTATGGTACGATGATTTTCAAATTACAATTTCGCTCTTGTCACGTGGGACGAGTTCTATGAACGAAATTACAGCGTGCGTTACAATTTTTCCTACTCTCAAAGTTCTTCTTAAAGCGTGAATAATATTTCATTTTCGTATATCGAACGAAAATACATAAATAATTGTCGACGAAACGTTCGTACGTACGAACATTTTTTTAAATCCTGTCAATCAAAATCTCCGACGTATGTACGTCGGAGAGATTATAGTTGAGATTTCGCGATATGAGAATATACAGAGAAACGGGACACCGACGAGTAGTTCCCCTCGTTATCGTTATCACGGTTCCTCACATACACAACCGGCTGATAACGCAATCGGGGAAATTTTAATTGCTATTCAAATATCTCAACGTGACCGTCGACATTGACGTCAATCGACCCAACGTACTCGCCTTTCTCATTCCGGAGATTTTGAGCATTTCGAGAATTCGTAACTTGAATTTTAAAAGAATGAAATAAATTTAAAAAAACAACAGTTAGGTACTTAGGCGATAGAGCGAATTTATAATCAATCGTTTATAAATAGTGTATTATTTTTTAAATTAATATTTTGTATCGAAAAGTCATTCGTAATAATGTGTCTTGAAATTGGGTTTTTGTTATTCGGAGGATTTAAATTCGCGTTTAGGAAATGGTAGGAAATGTCATTAAACCGCAAGCACCCGTAATATAATTCTCGTTCTACCGTTATAACGTTCCAGTCGGGCACGATTCACGGTATAGAGTGACAATTGGCGGTATACGTGTGCACACGTGGGGAAAGCAATAATAGCGAGAAATGGAAAATCGCGTATATACGGTGAGTACTCATCGACTCGTACATGATTTTACGAAACAGTGGCTGTATCAAAGCGTGAGGATAACAGCTGATAAAACTCCCACAATTATGCAGCCTGAAAAGCTCGGTGATACGATCGAGTCGGTGATTTAAAGCTGAAACTCTTCATGGACTGTCCATACGTATGGGCGTCAAATTTTAATATTAATTACAATAGAACAAATAATTTTTCTCGCTAATAATTTAATTGTTCTCGATTGAATCGACCAAAAAATGGACCACCAGCTCTTAAAAAAGACTTGTCGACTGGATTTTATTTAAAAATATTAATAAAATAGAGTTAATTAATTGTTTGTAACTAAAAATTGGATAATTATTTTGAATAATTATTTTTTAAATTTTAAGACTAAATCTATAAGTCAATAAACCAATAATTTTTCTTGCTAATAATTTAATTGTTCTCGATCGAATTGACCAAAAAAAGGGATCACCAGATGTTAAAAAAAGCTTGTCGATTGGATTTCATATGAAAATATTTAAAAAATAGAGTTAATTAATTATTTGTAACTAAAAATTGGAAACAATATTTTGAATTATTATTTTTTAATTGTAAGAATAAATCAATAAATCAATAAAACAATAATTTTTCTTCCGAATAATTTAATTTTTCTCGAAATTGCAAAATTATTTAATATTATTATTTTTGAATTTATAGTGTACTTTATTCAAATATTTGCTAAAGTCTGTTTAAACGCCCAAAGATTGCAGTAGGATGCGCGCGACGAGTAAGTTCGTCGTCGTCTGCAAAAGCTCGAAAGCTCGAGAGAGAGAAAGGAGACGAGGGGAGAAGACGAAAGAATAGAAGAAGAAGAGAGAGAGAGAGAGAGAAAGAAAAGGAGAGGAATAACCAGCACGAGTTTGCTTGCTAGAAGGCAGAGCTCGAGTCTTGAAGATCAGAGAGAGAATCTACTGTGTGTATGTGCGCTTGTATGTGTTTGTAGAGGTTTCATTCGAGTAGCTGGCACTCCCGAAATAATGTTCAAACGCGAGGAGAGAAAGAGAGATGGCGATAGAGAGATAGAAGGAGAAGAGAAGGAGAGAGGAAGAGAGAAAGAGACAGACAGACAGACAGACAGACTGAGAGAAGAAGAAGAGAGAGGAAGGGAGAAAGAGATAGACAGAGAGAGAGAGAGAGAGAGAGAGAGAGAAAGAGAGAGGAGAAGAAGAGAGAGGAAGAGAGAAGAAGAGCGAACGTCGGCCCAGGTCGAATCGTCAGGCTCGCCCCGCGGATTACATAAGCTTCGTAATTCCACGAGTGCGATCGCCTCTCTCTCTCTCTCTCTCTCTCTCTGTCTTTCGTAGCCACTCTCTCCTCCTTCCTCATTCTTCAGGATCGCTCGCATTCATTGCCCCAAAGTATACACGCGAAACTACAAAATTCCTCGTGTTACATATTTCGACACGAAATACCTCTTCTTTTCACTCATCCAAGGAATTTTTACATTAAATAATCCATTTTTAAATTCTGGCAACGTTGGCCAAAATGGACTTGCGTTTTTGTATCAATCGACGCATACCAACATTTTGATCATAAAATAATATTTTAAAAGTCAAATGAAAGAAAAAGCTTTTATTTTTTCTAGCCAGCGTTTTTTTGTGCAGCTTTAAACAAATATTTATCAAGAATAAAATTTTTATAACGAAACAACAATTATTCTTTAAACTAGAAAAATAAAATAAAAACTATTCCATCTTGCAATGATAAATATGTAAAAATGAAACATCTCGAATCATCTCGGATAAACTTAATCCTCGAACAAAATCTATACGTAATTATAAATCATTCGGAGAATCGCGAGAAATTAAAGAGGGCGTCGGTCGAACAAATATTTATCAAGAACAATTTTTTTTATAACGAAAGTATAATTATTCTACTGAGATATTTCTTCAAATTAAAATACAAAACAAAAATTATTCCATCCGACAGCGATAAATATGTAAAAATAAAACATGACGAATTATCCCGGATGAACTTAATCCCCGAACAAAATCTATATGTAATTATAATTTATTCGGAGAATCGTGAGAAATTGAAGAAGGCGTCGGTCGAACAAAAATTTATCAAGAACAATTTTTTTATAACGAAATAACGATTATTCTACTGTGATATGTCTTCAAACTAAAATACAAAACAAAAATTATTCCATCCGACAGCGATAAATATGTAAAAATAAAACATGACGTATCATCCCGGATGAACTTAATCCCTGAACAAAATCTATATGTAATTATAATTTATTCGGAGAATCGTGAGAATTTAAAGAGGGCGTCGGTCGAAGGAAGATGGGTTGGTCCTGTGGTCTCGTACAGGGTTTACGAGAAATCCTATATATATCTATACGTACGTAGTAATCTCGTGCAAGACGATATACGAGCGACGAGAGACATGCGTGCGCGAATGTGTTCCACGCGATATTTCCAGGGCACGAGAGTTGGGTAGGGCGCGCAAGCTCTTTCCCCGTGAGCAAAGGAGATACGTGTGTATGTCTATGAGCAAGAGAGGGCGCTAAGGGTTCGAAGGGACAGATCCGATATGATGGCGCCGGAACGAAAATTTATACATGTATGCAATAAAATACGTAAAATCCTCATACATATATATACATATACATGTGTGCATACGTAAGAATTATACGCGTGGATTAAAAAGGGCGTAAAAAATCGCATTGAAATAAAACCGAGCCTCTCATTTTCAACTCAGACATTTTGTACTCACCCCCTTTTTCCTGAATCTCTCGAACGACGATAAATATCCCGTGTCGATGTTTCTTTCTTTATCTCTCTCCCAGATTTCGGACGAATATATCAAAAATAAATAACGAATAGGGAAAAAAAGAGAAACGAAAGAATGAAAAATAAAAGAAGAAAAAAGAGAAATGAAAAATCGTCGAATATCGAGCAGGACGAGAGACGAGGAGTGAGAGACTCGATGCGATATCCAACGGGGAAGAATTTTCATATACTAGAGAGAGAGAGAGGGTTGACGTCACGTACTGTACGGCAGCTCCATCCGGCTTTTCGTTGGTGGCACTTGGCCGCCTAGGCACACGTCTGCTTTTCTGCCTCTTGCTTCTCTCTCTCGTTTTTCGTTTCCAATCTTTCTCTCTCTCTCTCTCTCTCTCTCCCTGTTTCTCTCCTTGTCCGCTATCCTTGCATGCACAGACGAGAATATATATGCGTCTCGCAAGTGTAACACACAACTAAAAATAAAATTGCTCGGTGGGTGCGCTCTCTCTCTCTCTCACACACGCACAAACTCACTGAGCGAGAGAGAACCGTCGTTGTTCGACTAGCGTTTAAAACGACAATGTCGAAACTCGCGTGCTTTTTTTAAATTTAATTCATTTTCCTTTAATCCTACAATTCTTCATTGATTATTTGTTTTCTTTTTGTTTCGTTTGTACTCGACGTGTTTTTTCTTTCACTTGGTTCGTTTGTCCGACCCCCACCCCCCCTCCCCACCCCCCACCGCCCCGCCACTCACCACGTTCTAACTCGTTTTTAAGAACGTCCTTCCTTCTTCCCCCGTGCCGTTTTTCTCGCCTCTCTCACTCGCCACGATCACTCCAGGCTCGTCTGCCCTCGTCTCGTCACGCGACTTCACGCTTTGTAACGCGTGCGAGACATTCGTCGACCGTAATTCAGCCACGATCTCCGACAAGCTTCTTCACTCGGTGTCACTTCGAGGATTTAAAATTCTTTGATTTTTTTCTCGTTTTTTACACTTTTTTTTGTGTCCGTTGTGTTCTTTTTTTTATTCCAGTTCTTCTTTTAAATTCTTTTTCCTTCTTTCGGAAACCCGGAGCACGTTAAACGTTCCTCTTTCCTTCGAACTTTCGTCGCGACGATTCGAGAGGAATCGAGAAACGATCGAAATCACGAAACAACATCGACACGGTCCTTCAGAAACGCCCGCACCTCGTTACAAAAAAATTTCCCCAAACAACTTTTCGTCTATTTCTCTCGCATCGTTCGCCAATTTGCCGACTTATCGTTAAATCGTCGATGACACCTTGACGTTTCTTCCGCTGAGATAACTACAAAACAAATTTGATTAATTTTGGAATAAAGAAAAAAAGAAAAAAAAGGGTTCTTTCTCGATGACGCGAAGAGAAAGAACACTGTCACGAGGAAAAAGCGAAAGGTAAGAGCGTCGTGCACGTCGATTTTTCTCGTTGACCCAATGGACTGTGAGGAGAGAAAAGGGCAAGGGGTGTAAGGGCAAGGGGGAAGAGGAGATTGAAGGAGAGAGAGGATAGAAACACACTCGTACGCGGTGACAGTGGCAATCCTTCACCTCGCCCTCCAATTTTCGTTGACACTCGCGTGCATGCATACTCACCCTTACCAACGCGATAGCACATACACGCACCCTTTTTTTTTTTTTTTTTTTTTAAATGGCACCTCTTGACGAAAGCGCACTTCTCTATTCTCCCGTGACTCTTGACCCAATGTCACGCTTTTCGCTCTTTCTCTCTGTCTTGTCGTCTCTTTCTCTCTCTCGATTGCTTTCCTTTTTTTCTCTCCTCACCCGAAGGAAATTGTTCTGGTACACGAAGAGATGGACATGTTTATAATGACATTGTTATTAATCGTTGAATATTTCATCGATTTGATGTGGGAACGAGATAGAAAAAAAAATATTGAGAACCGCGACGAGAACGACAGGACGAGGACGAAGACGACGATAGAGTAGGATCGTCTAGCTCGAGAAGAGCGCATGGGCGCTCTCTCCCTCTTTCTCTGTCTATCGAAACGATGTCGTAAGTGCTGCCCTCCCGGATTTCTCTCCCGACTCACATCTCGACGTTTCTCGTCGAGCAATCCTTTTTTATTTTCCCCTCTTCCTTTTCGACACGTTTTACACCCTTCTCGATTATACAATTTCGAACATTGTCTTGGAATAAAAAACGAAAAATTCGTGGGCGATCGATAAATTCAATTTTCTACCCGCCTCTCCCTGTTCGCCACCCCTGTGTCGACCACCCTCGATGAAGAAAATGTTTGAGCAAGAATCCCGGAGGAAGAATCTCTCTTTTTCTCTATCGTCGTTTTCGTATTTTCGTCCATGTAAGCTCGCACACTGCACTCGCGATTGATCGAATCGATGACGAGAACGGACCTTGGTCGCGTCCCGGAGACGACGTTCGGGGAGACAAGAAATACAAATAACAAAATAAATTTATCAGCTCTCGAGGCCTCGCGAGAAATTGAACTTCGATGTAACAACGACGTCACATTAACGGAACGAACGATTTCTTGCTTATCGTACACAGCGACGCGATGAAAGAGACAGGAAGGAGAGTTATAACGAGAGGTGAGGGGTGAGAGGGAGATATTAGGGGTAGGGGTGGAGGGCAAGAGGCTGAAGGGTTGTAACGTGTAACAGCACGTCGCGATAATACGTTCGATTTTTCTCCACGATAAGGAACAACCCGTTTTGTTGATCGGGCGACTTCGACTGACTGCGACGTTTGCAAAATAATTCTCTCCTTTATCCCGTGGCCCCTTTTCCATAAAGATTTCCAGTGCGATTTGTAAAACACGAGCGAGTACAAAAAAATAAAATTCTACTATGTCGTAATTATCGTCGTTACGTACTCCTGGCGGAGTTGAACAATCGGAGTGTTTAAAGACGAGTGGACGATACAGTGCCGGAGCATTGAGAGAGAGAAAGAGAGACAGAAAGATAGAGAAAGAGAGAGAGACAGAGAGAGAGAGAGAGAGTCAGGCAGAGAGAGCAAGAGAGAGGGACAGATATGCAGACAGACAGACAGAGAGACAGAGAGGGGGGGGGGCAAGGGGGAGAGATAGAGAGAGAGAGAGAGAGATCAACACTCTCGATAGAAAAAGAGGAAGCAAGGAAGGATGCTGAGGATCAAGGAAGAACGAGCCTTTGAGGTATAGTAAGATGGAGGGTCGCAGGAACGTTACGTCGTATGTACCGGTTCTCCTCCTTTCTCGCTCGCACCAACCGTTTGTCCCGAATTTCGTTCAATCTGCATACGTGAGTATACATATATTACGTATACGTATATACATGTAACTTGCGAAATTCTAATGCGTTTATATGTTTGTGCGCGTGTGTATTTTTCTGTTTTTTTTTTCTTTCTTTTTGGGTGTTTCGTTGGTTGCACGCTGCGAGCTTTACTGCGGTCTCGGTCGGACTGGTTCGTCGACGTTCCACGAAGGTCCGGGACTCGCGGGCATGCGCGCGCGACTCCGTTCGCGTAACATCACCCCGCGCCCCTGTCGACCGTCGCGCGCACTAACACATCCCTCCGCCGTCTTTCTCGCCCCTTGCGGAAACCTCTCGTACTCCTCTTTCTTTCTTTCCTTCCTTCCTTCTTTTTCTCTCTTTCTTTCTCTCCCGACGTTCTCGTAGTCTCTTGTAGAACGATCCTCTCGAGATTCGACGACGCTATATCGCCGGAGAGCATCACCTTCGCCTCGATCTTCCTTACGTCGTAGGTCTACGTGTTCAATTCTCCAACCAAGCTTTTTTTTCTTCTTTTTCTTTTCTTTCAGCTCGAGGGTAACTCCTGCATCGGTCAATTTTCGTAACTTTCCTTCGTGCTCTCATTCCCCTCGTCGATCACGCGATTTTTCGATTCCCGAGGGAAAATCCTCGATTCTCTTTGCAAATAAGGACGAAAGCTTCGGGGCTGACGTTGGGCTTGATCTACTTGTTGATTTTTTTTTGTTTCACGGAGGAACACGTTACGTTTCTTCTCGTTTTTTTTGTTTCCTACCCCCAGAGACCTACCTCGAGATTTCGTTGAAAACGAGATAAAAGAAAAAAAAAAAGGATTCGCCACGGTGTTCCCAATTCGTATCGCTCGGGGGACAGTGGTGCAAGCGTTGTTTGGTCAGACGTAACGCGAACGTTTTGTATTTCCGATAACGATCCGATCTCACGAGTACAAATTTATTTGACCTACTTGAATCTTGATCGTATCGTCCAATTCGAAACGCGATAGAAAAAAAAACGTCGATACAACGTGATAAAATCGTCGACGATGATTTCCCTTCGAACATTAAATTGATCTCGAATTTAACGAAATCGTAACGCTATATCGATTATCGAACTATCGCGATGTTAATCCTCGTGACGAGATAAGACAGAACGTGACGATGAAATATAAAAGTTCTCGAAACGTGCGAAAAACGAAATCGCGTTGTTTTCAACACGTGAATCTTAGATATCGAATGATCGTCGTTGGATAATAAAACTAGTTTGAATTATGTCGGAGTTGACCGCGTTATCCTCGCGTAAAATCAATGATACTCGTGAGTTGAAAAGTTTCGAAAGTGCAAAGTAGAAGAGGAATAAAAATAAGAAGGATGGAAGGATACGTCAAGTTTTCGGTCTCGTGCCACGCGTCAAAGTTATCAGACGCCAATATACCGAAGTAAGGGAGGGAGGGAGAAGGAGAAAGAGAGAGAGAGAGAGAGAGAGAGAGAGAGACATCTCACGTCGAATGTTCGTCGTCGTTTCGTCGACGTCGTCGTCATCTCCGTCCGAGCATCGTCGTCGCCTGACGCAAACCCCTTACGTCCAACATGGCCGAGGGGGTGGGAGGGGTGGAAAAACGATGTAAGCGAAAGAGAAAGAACGGTAGATAAAACGAGTGACGTGTCGGCAACTGGGACAACGCCTTCGTACCAGACGCCCTTCTCTATTTTTAATTAAAAAGAAAAAAAAATAAAGAAGAAAAATCGAGAAGAAAAAATTACGAAATAATACAATTTTAATTTAAAGAATTCAATTAAATAATTAACAAGTATATAGAGAGAGAAAAAAGGAGAATTGATGAAATTGTTGGTAAAAAAAGAATTGATCAAGGTCGAATCAGTAGGACAATGAGAGTCGCGGGAGTTTGCACGAGTCGAAGCTACAAACCGAGTTTCCCATTGTGCTATTTAAAGTCGCGTTAATACGCTTATATGTGTGTATTTCTTGTTGCAGATCGTACGTATAAGTGCCGCAACAACAGCGGGGATCTATTAGCAAACGACCTGATAATCTATCGGAGCGTGAGCACATGCAATGTTGTAAAAACGAGGCGTAAGCCGGCGAGAGCTCGTTCGACCTATCTTTAGAAATATCTTCGTACGTATAACGTATATATAATACGTGCATACGGCCCTATGCAGTGTAATACAATAATAAAGTAACGCTGACGTACAAACGTGTCTCGGTTTGGCTCTGACCGACGGTTGCAAATTATACCGAATAAAAATGTACGTTGTACGTAAACGAGAGTATGGCGGTATAAAAATAGTCGTGTAAATATTTAGTTCGTATATCGTTATCCCCGGTACGAGGAAATTGAGAAGGGTATGATGTATGGAAGAGGAAAAAAGGACCGAGAGGAAGCGGCGTTGCTTATTCTTGTTTTTTTTTTTCTTTCGGAAATTCGACACTACATCCATTTTTGCTGTAGTCTCGTGCATTAATCTTTCGCTGGAAATTTGAAACGAAACAAATCGTGGAATAATTTTGTTATAGATTGAGAAAAACGCAAGAAAATTGAAAATTCTTCTGCATCAATCTTTCGCTGGAAATTTGAAACGAAACAAATCGTGGAATAATTTTGTTACAGATTGAGAAAAACGCAAGGAAATTGAAAATGTTTCTGCATTAATCTTTCGCTGGAAATTTGAAACGAAATAAATCGTGGAATAATTTTGTTATAGATTAAAAAAAACGCAAGAAAATTGAAAATCTTTCTGCATTAATCTTTCGCTGGAAATTTGAAACGAAACAATTCGTGGAATAATTTTGTTATAGATTGAGAAAAACGCAAGAAAATTGAAAATTCTTCTGCATCAATCTTTCGCTGGAAATTTGAAACGAAACAAATCGTGAAATAATTTTGTAATAGATTGAAAAAAACGCGAGAAAATTGAAAATTCTCGTGCATTAATCTTTCGTTGGAAATTTGAAACGAAACAAATCGTGAAATAATTTTGTTATAGATTGAAAAAACGCAAGAAAATTGAAAATTCTTCTGCATTAATCTTTCGCTGGAAATTTGAAACGAAACAATTCGTGGAATAATTTTGTTATAGATTGAGAAAAACGCAAGAAAATTGAAAATTCTTCTGCATTAATCTTTCCCTGGAAATTTGAAACGAAACAAATCGTGGAATAATTTTGTTATAGATTGAGAAAAATGCAAGAAAATTGAAAATTCTTCTGCATCAATCTTTCGCTGGAAATTTGAAACGAATCAAATCGTGGAATAATTTTGTTATAGATTGAGAGAAACGCAAGAAAATTGAAAATTTTTCTGCATTAATCTTTCGCTAGAAATTTGAAACGAAGCAAATCGTCGAATAATTTTGTAAGATTAAAAAAAAAAGGCAAAAAAATTGAAAATTCTCGTGCATTAATCTTTCGCTGGAAATTTGAAACGAAACAAATGGTGGAATAATTTTGTAATTTAAAAAAACGCAAGAAATTTGAAAATTCTTCTGTATTAATCTTTCGCTGGAAATTTGAAACGAAACAAATTGTCGAATAATTTTACAACCGATAAAAAAGAAACGAAAAAATTGAAAACATTAAGCATTCGATTGGAATTTGACGAGAGTTACGGATAATCATCGTTACTCTCGATCGAATTTCTACGCATACGCGACACTTTATCGGTCGCGCCTTGTCGTTATCGGCTAAAATAAAATACGGATAAGGACGCACGTGCAGTTTCTTTTTCCTTCTGTATTTGTCAGTCGCGTCGACGCTAAAACGATCTGATTGGTATCGGGGGAATAAGTCGTTATCGAGCTTGATGCGTTAGTGAGTGTGTGTGTGTGTGTGTGTGTGTGTGTGTGTGTGTGTTTCCGAGTAAATCGCTCGATTCTTAGTGCTGAAACGATTGTGGTGTTAGAAGGGAGGGCGAAAAAGCGAGGAACAAAAAACGAGAAGAAAAAAGCCACACGAGCTCGAGCGAAGCCTACTAAGATTGAACGCACCGAGAGGGAAGAGGGTTGCTGCAAGCTGAAGGAGTGACGATCACGAGGGGTCTCTCGCGAAATGGTGTTTGGGTCGTCTACTCCGCACCACCAAACCGCCAATCGTACAAATATCACACACGTGTCACATACGCGTTATTCCACGTAAAGTTCTTTACGCGAATTTTTTTTATATGGCTCGTATAAAAAAATTCTACTCGCACATCTCGTACGTAATTTGGGTCGCGTCTACCATTTTCTTATCTTAATTTGAACAATAAGAAAAAAAGGACTAGAAAAAAAATACGGGCTTTTTAGCTTCTCCCATGTGTGGATAAAATTCGCAGTGAATTATTTTCGTTCCTAGGGTGAAAATTAATTAGCCCGTAGTTTTATCCAATTCCACCCGGTTGCTGGAAAAAAAGAAAAAAATTGGCCACTCTCTTCTTTACGGGAAAACGTCAAAAATTCAGTAAAAACGTGATATTTTTTATCGCGAACATAGTTTCACCTCTCGAAAACTTGCTTTTTAATTAAAATTCCACGTGGCAAGATTCGTGAAACTTTGATAATTATTATTTCTATTTACGAAAGGATTTCTTTTTGCTTTAATTGTTGAAATTCGTTGTTCGTTCTTTAATTCATTTTGTTACTTTCACTTTCCTACCTGTAGAAACAAAATACGTTTTTCAAGAATGAGAAAACAAATGTTCGCGTAAATTCTTTCGTATGAATTTCACGCACGAAATAAAATGGCTAATAATTCGATATTTATTATCGGTTCGATTTTGCAATTGTCGCGATAATAAAAAAATCGAGGTAAGTTCGCGTGACGATGGCGCAAAAAGGAAGCGGCGCGGGTACAGGAAAGTGCACTTTCGATAATCAAGGATATCCGGTTATCGGTGTGCAAGGATCTTTCCGTATATACAGCAACGCGCGGGGGGTAACGATAAATTGTGATGAGACTCGAGGGGTGTGTTTCAACGGCGTCTTTCCTCGCTCGTAGAAGTCCGCGCGTACAGCTACGAGAATAAATTATTCCCGACGAAGTTTCAAGTACTGCGAAAGTGCCACTACACTTTCTCTCTTACACGTACACAAACTATCTCTCATATACTCTTAAAGGATGAATAAATATTGGATTTACTTTCGAGACGTGAAACGAGCAGAAAAATACAATCCGAAAACTCTGCAGCGACAAAGTTTATATTAATAATTTGTTAATGCAATCACGATGATTATACATTCAACAATCTGAAGTTAAGACGCGATCGGGTTACCTGCAAAGTGCATTTCAATTTTTTTCCTCGGTATTCGCGTCGGGGAACGTGAAAAAAAAATATTCCAGTAGTACAAGTCGTTATTAGTCAGACATCGTGAATTCTCCTTTTTTTTGTCTCTCCGTTCTAATCGAGTATTCTAATTACGCGAGACTATAATTATCGATTATTCTCGAAACTAAGAAACAATCGTTTCCTTGTAACTATCGTTCTAGCCGAATAATCGTGGAGAGAAAAATAATTTGAAGAGTACAAACGAAAGAGAAAGAACAGAAATAAAACCGGTCAATATTTTTGTTCCTTCCATTGAATGAAAATAATGATTCGTAAAGATTTTAGGAAAATGCCAATTGGAATTTTGTCGATTCCAGGTTGATCGTCGACCGAGTGTTATTGCCAATTTGACATTGGGGTAGGGGTAGAGAGTGGCAAGAGTGAGGTTGGTCTCAGCGAAGTGACACGAGGTTAATCGAGTTACCTTCCGCGCCACGAAATCCCCGAAGCGCACAGTTCCCAATCAGCAACGTATTTGAGTGAGAAACGCTCCAACACTTATATAAATACATACATACATACATACATATATATATATATATATATATATATATATATATATATATATATATATATATATATATATATATTTATATGTACATATTATATATGTATAAGAGACAATTCGTATTGCAAGGATGACGTGGCGAGCCGTCCTCCAATTTCTCTCCAAATCGAGCGGTAATTCATAGTTTTATTTCTCGCAACGCATCGACCCAAAAGAACGTCCAATACCGATAAAAAAAAATAATTTTCGCACGCGCCTCGAATCTCGTTAATAGTATTGTAGGGACTGAACCTCGCTGTATCGTAACGCGAGTACGAGGATCGTCCGACGTTACGCAATCCTACAACACGAAACGGAAGAGACTCATTGGGACGAGTAAATGAAAAAGTAAAAAAAGAAATAATATTTCCATTCGTCTCGATGATCGTGTTTTTCTCGTGCCAATTTGTTTTTTTTTTGCTTTTAATTATTAGCAATTATTTTGCAAAAGGACGAGAACGATCGTGGAGATAAGATTTGGATGAAAAATTATTAAATCGAGAAAATAGAATTTTTCAATGAGGTTCGATGTCGTTGATAGGCTTGATAAGGTAGATACGGGTGCGTGCGCGTTTACGATGGAATTATAAACGGTGAGTTGACGAAGTCGCGATAGGACGCATAGTTGCTAAGTTAATTATTCAATCGAGCCGTCTTCATTGAGAGACCGGTCTCGCTCGCTTTTTCTTCTTCCTCCATACGTATATGTATGGCAATGTTGGTATATATATATATATATGTACATAACCGGCTCTGAATATCCGAGGGGTGTGCGTGTGTGCGTGCAATAAAAACATCGCATCCACGCACGTAATTCGACGGATCATTTATCGTCTGGTGCTGGTCCGAATAATAATAATAGCTGCGGTTCATCGGGACGACTACTACCCGCACATCGTCTAAATCCTCGTCACCATATTTGATCAACGTTCATTAATGTATACACATGGATATACATACGTATATATAATTAATATAATTATTATATCTAATATCATAATAATATAATAATATAACAATATATCAATATAATAATATATAATATAGTATTATAATAATATAATACTGTAATAATATAATATTATAATGATATAATATTATATTAATATAATAATATATAATATAGTATTTTAATAATATAATAATATTATAACATAAAAATATAATATTATATAATAATAATAATTAATATAATACTATAATAATATAATATTATATTATATAATAATATACCTATAATATAGTATTTTAATAATATAATAATATTATAACATAAAAATATAATATTATATAATAATAATAATTAATATAATACTATAATAATATAATATTATATTAATATAATAATACGATAATATAATAATATAATATTATATTAATATAATATAATAATATAATATTATGATATATAAAAATATAATATTATATCATTATAATAATATAATAATCATATATAATTATAATATTATAATATTGTAATCGTATTTTTTTAATTATATTGTTTTTGTTTTAAAGCAAATTCGGATCGAACTCGCGACTGCTCGGACGAATAAAGTGTGTCATAAAAACAGTACGATCGGAGAGGAAACAAAAGTGGAACGTTCTGAGACAAACACATAAAAATTGTTCCAAATTTGGATTTTGTCCAACCGGTTGTAATTCCGCGATACGTATGGAAAATTGTTCGTCCCGTCGTTCGTTGCAAAAAGGGCAACTGTCACACGCGCGAATTAATTCAGCCATTGTCCTTTTCGTACCGACCTCTTCGTATTTCGGTCGATCGTAGCGAACGACGCGCGCACGTTTGTTTTTTTTTTCGTTTTGTTTCTTTCGTTTTTCCAGCTCGCGACCTTCTTCGACGGTGAAAACTACGCGAGAGGGAAAACAAAACAAAAATCCTCACGGCTGTTACGGTCGGTGCGCGTAACGACATTCTTCGCGCCCGGAAATTCATTCAGCTCTCCGGTTTTCTCATGGGAACTTTTTGCGACATTACCTCGTCGAGAGAATTAAGACAAAAATAAAATTAACAAAAACAAACAAAAAAAAAATAGGGATGTGCTTGAAACGAGATAATGCGAATTAAAAAAGAAGAGTCGAGGATACAAATGACGCACGAGAGACGAACGAATTAATAAACTGGCTAAATTTGACGCGTTAATGCATAAAGTGTAACGTGTTTTATTTATCTCGTGTGATATCGTTGGATACGAAACCGGATGTTCTTTTATATATATATATATATATATATATATATAGTCGAGCGTACAATCTCTAGTTAACTCATTCAGCTCGCGACTCGACACACGCGGAGATTCCAGTAACAACCAGAGCATTCCGGCCGTATCGTTTTGTCCATGAAATTTCATATTTATTTATCAACAAATTTAAATTCAACATTCCTCGTAACGTCGACTCGTACAAAAACTAAAATTCCCGTAAAACATACATTTGCAATTAAAAAAGCGAATGATACTTTCATTATTTTTACTCACTACTAAAGGAAAATAATCGCATTTAATTTATATTCGGTTCATTATTATTGAAAAATTCTCTCGGGAAGAAAATAACATAAATAATAACAAAATAAAAATATCGTCCTCCATTCTTTCACGCATAACTGAAAAACGAATTATCGTATTAAATTTTGTTTCTAAGCTTGTTCGAAAAAATCTTTTTAGAAAAAAATAAAATAAAAATGAAAAAAAAAACGTTTTTCTTTTTTAATTTCGAAACGAATTGGTCCAGCGGTCGTATCGCTTGTTTTTTTCTTTAACGAGTTCAAATTTCGTCGCACGAAAAAATGTTAGTGACGAGTGTGTGTGTGTGTGTGTTCGATAAATGATCGATGTATTTCGTTTCGCAATCTCTTTCTCTCTCTCAAGCATGAATAAATGCGCATGGCGATAGTGCGTGTCTTTTATCAAGCTCGCCACTATCTACACGCATACGTTATATCAAACGTATGATTCGGATAGCACCAATTTTCGGTGGTTCGGACCAGATACGTCCGCAAAAATCAACGAAACCGGATTATCTCGTCATTTTTTTTTTTTTTAATTCTTTCTTTTGGTCATTCGTCCAACGCGGCAGGGCGTCGCGGGTCTCCGTTATCCGGGCCGTACAGGAATGCGATGATTAAATGAAAATTCGAGCGTGCTCTCCCGCGCGCTTTTGTACCACCCGCGTTGAAAATTAAAACCCGAGCTCCCTTCGCTTCCTCCTATACCACGGTGACAATATCATTGTCCAATATTACGTTTTTTCCTTTCTTTCCTTCCTCGTTAAACCGATCGAATTTATTATACCGAGAGCTCCGAGCCATTATCAAAAAGTAGAACTCGATCCTCGCGTTACGATAAAAAAATCTTAGCAAAATAAAAGAAAAAAAAATGCATCATGCACACGATCTAATTTAAATAAAACATTTTCATCTACTTTCTTCTTTTACGAAATTGATTAAAACCAATTAATATACTCTTCGTTACTCGCGCGTTCTCATTAAAAACCCACAGGAATATCGGTATCTTCCTGTATTTTTTTTTCCACCCTTGTAACTAGTACAAACTTTCGCAAGCTCGAAGGCAAAGGGGAACTTCCGGCTTGGGAAATTAATCCCTATCGAAAAGTTTCCTGTAACACGGTAAAACTAAAAATGATTTTGTATAGCTATGAAGAAAAAAGGGGTTTGAAACAAAACGAATCTGGAGAGCACGAGGACACCCGAGGGTATTGTAATACACGAAAGTTTTCAAGCTATTGCAAACCCATTCGCTGTATATAAACTTACAATGTAGCGAGAGAGATGGAGAATGTAGTGTAGAGAATTGGCGATGTAATTTACTCATCTATATAAATGAGTCCGTATTGGCATTACTCTCACGAGGGAGATCCGATTGGAAGGAGAGATAGAGAGATACGTTAGAGATATAGAAGGAAGGTGGGAGTTCTGTACTGGGGGAGATACAGAGGGAGGCTTAATACTTTAACGAGCGACGTACGGTCGTCGCACGAAGTTGATTGGCGACAACGAGAATATACATACACGGATGGATTCGACACGTTATAATTTAATTAACGAAGATAACGAATGGTGACTTGGGTGCTTATTGTCCGAGCTCGTGTATCCCGCACGCACTTTACTTTGCTGTCGTCATCGTAGTCGTCGCGCGCTCGTTATCGTACCATTGTTTTGTCACTCGTTTTGTCGCTACTGTCGTGGCCGTGGGCACGAAAATATATGTTCGAAAGTGGGCTTTATTCGCTTGATTAATTAATAACCCTCGGGAATAACGCGATACGCGAGTCAAACGAAGGGAACACCCGGTCACGACAGCGTTTTGGCGTTCTCTCCTTTTGTCTTTTCACGCGAATAAGTATCGATTCGTTGGATAAACAAAGGCGAATTTAGGATTGTTTTTAATTATCGAGGGGAAACGTCGGAATGTAAACAAATAATGTTTTATTGAGGCAATTTTTCGTCGCGTTTTGGGTTTGTTATTTTATTTTCTTTAACGGGATAACATGGAAAATATCGTAATTATGGGAAAACGTGATAATTGTTTGATTGGCAGTTGAATAATTAATTAAATACGACTTTACCTCATTTTATGTTTGTTTATTTTAGTTTTTTTTATTACGAGACAAATTGACGTATGTCGATAATAAAAACGATAGAAACGAAGATAGATAACGTGTGTTAAAAAATTCTCAAATGGTTTTTCCATTTTTTTTCTTTACTTTCGATCAGAATCGAAATGAGCTTCGGCTAGGAACCAAAAGATAGACAAAGAAAATATCGTGATTATGGCGAAATGATAATGACGCGCGAAATACAGGAAAGCCTGGCGACGGAAAGCCATTGATACCATATCTCCATTCGCCAAGGTGATAATGTACGTGAAATTGAGATCCGAGCTCGGCTCTCGTGCGTCATCAATACGCGATTACACCGTAAAGTTTCATATCTGTGTATGTATCATTCGGGGCTTGGGAAAGTGAGAGGGCGATAGCTGGAGAGAGTGTGTGTGAGAGAGAGAGAGAGAGAGAGAGAGAGAGGAGGAGGAAGGGAGAGAGAGAGGAGACGGACGTCAGCTTTGAAGCATTCTATGTTTAAACGTGGGATTAGTGTGCGAATCCGGCGTACTGTTTTATCATCTCACGGTCCCGCATTAATTGAGAGTGACGTTTAGAGGAAAATTTCAATATCTCTGAGAGCGAAAAAAAGAAACACGGATACAAACACGAACAATCATCTCGGTGACATTAAAGGATGGAAATCTTTTGTCTCTCGTATCTTTTTGTACAAATATGAATCGTAGGCATCTTATCGTATCGGATGATAAACTGGGTTATATATTTAATAATCATTGGTTAATTACATAACATCGAAAGGCGTGTATACGCTTGTGTAACACGGTCTTCGCAATATCAGCGGATCCCACAATTGTGACAACGATCTATAAACGGTATAACGATAAGGTGATAAGCGAGTAGAAAAGGAATCCGTGCTTGCTAGTAATCATAAACTTAAAAGAAAAGAAAATATCTTCGTATCGGAACGAACGTGAACAATAATAATCGAAAGATTTGTCATTCTTATAAATTCTTGTAGCTCTTTATAATTTGTATAAGTCTTATAATTCTTATAATTCTTACAATTCTTATAATTATTATAATTCTTGTAATTCTTATAATTCTTGTAATTTTTATAATTTTTATAATTCTTATAATTCTAATAATTCTTATTATTCTTATAAAAATGAAATATATTGCGCACGAATCGCGATAGTGTTTAATGAAAATAAAGAATACGAAAGAAAAAAAAAATGACAAATTGGAAATTATCTCAAGATTGTAAAAAGAAAACTATCTCAAAAAAGTGAAATATTATTGTCACTAGTTTCTTCTTTCCCCAAAATAACGAATTCTTTCGATCCAAATACTCTGAAGATTGGAGTGTACAATTTCGTAATTGAAGTAAGGATTGAAATTTTTGGATCAAGGACGATAAAAAATGTCAGCACTATGAATTGCGATCGACAAAATCGAGGTTTTCTCGTGCGAAGAAGCGTCACGTAATCTCCATACACACACACACACACACACACGTGACGTGCGAGAGACTTTATCGTGCGAGTGTTCGTGTGTGACCTGAGAGAAAAAAAGGGATCGGGGCGTCCGAGAGCGCGATCGTTAAAACTTGCTTCCAAGGTTCGGGTTTAACCTTTGCTTCTTCATCGTCCCTCCCACATTCTCTCTTCCTCTTGCTTTCTTCTAACAATCCGGCGTAAAGCCTTGCGATGCGAAACGTTCTACTTGTCCAGCAAAGGGAAAACTGGGCAACCTCTACGTACATATATGCATACCTATATACATATATCTGTATACAATATACTCCCCCCCCCCCCCCACTCTGTATATATATGGAGTGGGGGGGGGGAGTATATTGTATACAGATATATGTATATAGACATATGTATATACATATACACATATCTATGGGCATGCGTGGGGGGAGGGGGGTGACGCGTGCGTCGTATGTAGAACACAGGAAAAAAGGACATATTTTTCCGTAAAACCGTTGCATTCGACGAGTTGCATTCTCTCTTTTATTCTTGCATACCTACCGCGGTCGAGGACATTTATCAAGCATTCGTACGAAAATAGCCGATACTTTTGGCTCGATTTTTCGTTTGATTTATTTTTACCCCCGATTTCATCCCTCGATCGAGAATTTTGCATTCTGACGAAAATATTAAAAATGGAGCATGCGCCGAATTTACTGCCGATAAACGGATATTATATATAAATATAGATTGTTTTTTTGTTTAATCGTTTATCGGAGAGATTGCGAAAGGGTGATAGACGATTTTCATTAATTTTAGTAATTTAATAGTTCGTTCGAGATTCGAGGGTGAAATCGAATGATATTTCGATTAGAATGAAAAGAATTTGTGCGTTTCGTGCGTGTCCATGATAACGTGTTGACCTCTGGCTCGATGGACGGTTCGCAGACATTTCGTATCAAATCGGTGCGTTATCACGCGAATTGATAACGCGCCCTTTTTAAAAGGGATTGAGAAAAAGAGAGAGGGAGAGAGAGAGATTAATGCGAGATCACGAAAGAAAGAGACTAAATCTGTAGACCATTCCTCAGACATTCCGTGCTCGAGCGAGATGTAGTATTTATTTTTAGGAGTCCTTGGAGCCTCGCAAGCTAGTCCCTCTGTTTCTCGTGCACCTCCTTTTGGCACGCGTCTCGTAGCACGCGGTCGTCGTCTTCATCTTCGTCGTCCGCTATCGTCGACGACGTCGACGCTCTACCATCTTCCTATATAATCATCGTTTCAATTTTCTATATTTTCCCTGAATTGGCTCGATGTTATGATTTTCAAAAAAAAAAAAAAAAAAAAAAAAAAAAAATAGAAAACGCCATTTTTCTTCTTTCTATAGGCGAGAAAGCATCGACGCTCTTTTTGACGCTCCATTTTTCTTTTAGGTCGATTCGCTTGAATACAGCTCGCTCGATTTAATTATAAAAATTCGAGAATCTGGCTTCTTTTTTTTTTACGAAATAAAATGTTTCGAGACGATGATCTCGGACTGGAAATTTCCTTTATTCGCAGCGCTAATTTTACAGCAAAATTTTACTTCGCGGAAATGTTCTCCCCCTAACTCGTAATCTCGGGCACGCACAAGCTTCGTATAACTCGTTCTCTCTCTCTCTCTACTCTCTCACTCTCGCACACAGGTTTGAGGCTCCCTCGGAACTGTGCGCGCGTCAGGGCTAAAATAGAACAGAGGCATACGCTCCCGTGTGCGCTAAACTATTCCCGAAATGTTATTCTTCGCGTAATAGAGTTTGCGAGGCGAGGGCAACGAGCAAAATACCCCGCAGGGAGCTTGTCTTCCTGACGCCCTCGATAAACTCTTCCTCCTCGTGTAATATACGCAAGCACACATACACGCGCACATATATATAAATATCGTTGAACCATTAACCATCGAGCCATTCGGCGACAAATTTTTTTATTCGTTTGCCCCTGTAACACGCTTTTTCGTACGACGAAAATAAATTACTCGGAAAGCTTCGAGCCCTTCGAGACCTCGAATTCCCAACCCCCTCCTCATCCATTCTGAGGGCTTACTGGAATTTTCTTCGCGAACAAGGTTAATATCGTTTCATTGAACTTTGAATTTATCAGGTTTATTGGAAAATTAACAAAATTTAGAACAAATTTAGAATTAATAATTTTAAAAAGGAAGAGGGTGGTTTGTTTTTAAGAGGGTAGTTTGTTTTTAATTGGGCGGTTTTTTACTCGTACAGACATTTTTAAACAAATTAGGAAATACAATTAGTTTTTCATTCGTGTGAAATTTGAATTTTATTTTTTTGCACAAAAGTTTGTACCATCCGTTCTGAGGATTCGCTAGAAATTTTTTCGCGAGTAAGGTTAACATCTTGTTATTGAACTTTGAATTTATCACTTTTACTGGAAAATTAAACAAATTTAGAACAAATTTGGAATTAAACATTTTGACAAGAAAGAGGGCCTTTTGTTTTTAATTTCGTGGCCTTTTACTCGTACAGACACTTTAAAACAAATTATAAAATACAGTTGGTTTTTCATTCGGATGAAATTTGAATTTAATTTTTCGCACGAAAGTTTGTAAATTTTTTGTCAATTCAATTCTAACGTTTATACTTTGATATAGGATTGATCGTTAAATCGATCAATATGATTTTTTCTTGTTTCAATGTTATTTCTATGATAGTTTTGACCAAAAATTGATCTCAACAGGGTTCGAGAGTTCTATTTTGAGTAAAATTAGACATCGAACTGGTAGACGAATTTGGTGGGGAATGGCTCGGTGGTTATTGACGAAGTGACCCATATTCATGAACACAGCCGCCTGTAAGTGATATTTTCGAATAAACATATGCGAACACTCAAAATATACGTATAAATAAAAAATATAATCAGAGTCATTAACATATACAAAGTAATCTATATAAAATACGAGAAACCCTTCCAGGTTGTTTAAAGAAAAACTCAACGATTCACAAATAC